>JANHFL010008981.1:162900-175863 GCA_032468155.1 Oxyrhabdium leporinum | reverse complement strand
GTACCCCCAGCAGGCCCTCTCTGTGTGACCGCACGGGACGTCGGGGGGGAGTAGACACGATGCGGTCCTGCAGGTATTGCAATTATGTAAATATGCTATTCTGTTTTCTTGCGACTTGTACATCATTCTTATTTTTTCTAGTTTTATAATCTTATTAGTTTAATAATAAAATTGAATTAAAAATATAGAATGTAAATTAAAAATTAAGTATATATTTAAAAATTGATCCATTTACTTTGAGATTTAGTATATGTTAAATTGTGTTTTGTATTTGTTTTGAACTCTTTGATATAAACATACCAGATAATAATCTATCTCTTTTTCTTTCTCATTTCATTCATTCCCATGAGTCTACTCACAAGTAAATAGGATGGCATCATAATTATCTAAACTTAATGGAATACATTATAAATAATATTTCATGTGTGATATAGCTGTTCTTTCATGATTAATGTTTTATATTTTCTAGCCTTAACTGTTACCCAAATGTTTTATATTCAGTTCAATAATTATCATCAGTGTGGGATTTCTGGCTTTCCACAGATGTAGATAGTGTAAATTGTTGATGCAAGTAAAACATTATTAGTAAATCTTGATTTTCCAGTTAGTCTTAAAATGATGTGTGGATCTTACATTTATTTTTAGCAGAACTATTTTGCTTTTGCTTTTAATAGTAATACTTTGCTTTTATCCAATAATTTGTATAGTAATAAAATGCAATAAAATTAGATAATCCAATAATATTTGTAGTGTATTTAAATAAGTTCTAGTTGATTATGGAATCATTTGGCTGGCACATGTGTGCAAATGGCTCAACTTCTACTCTCTTGGGTACAAAAAGCAAATTGATGACTTTAGACCATGCCCTTTCAATCCTTGGAGGTGGCTCTGACAGACCACTTCCAAAAATGTTGGCAAGAAAACTGAGGGGACTAATCCACACAGTCACCAGAAGACAAGGCTGACTTCAAGATACGCTTTGTACTGTATATATGTATATAAACTTTTCTGTATTTAAGGAATATATTATTTGTAATATTTAAGGGGTCCCTTTTGTGAGGAAACACTTCAAGCTAGATTCCAAAGTAAAAACGTAAATAATAGTATATTGTAATAATTAATGAACTAATAAAAACATAGCATTAATAAAAAAATCACATATCCTGCCTCTAAACTATTTGAATTCAGTAAATAATTATAGATCCACTAAAAGGTTATTCATGAGCGATCAAAGACAAAACATGTATTCATTAATTCACTGTAATGTATTCCTGGTAATAAATATGTACCACTGAAAAGAGACTACTGTGAAAAAAAGATTCCTTTTCTTCATTCACAGTAACCAGTTTGGTCATGATTATTTGTACTTGACAAACACTAATCTTGCAGGAAAGAGTTGGCACTGTCTGAATGAATTTAAAAATGGTGATTGATTCCATCTGGGTTCATGATGCCCATTTTCTATAATAAGTATCAAGTATAATCTTCTTACATATTGCACTACACTATACTGTCTTGCACTCTATACCACATACTATAAAGTATGTGTTTTTCCCTCTCTTTTTTATGTGCAGAGAAAGCAGCAGCAGCCAATGAAGATGAAGTGCAGAAAGCTGATGTGTCATCCACAGGTCAGAGTGTAATTGACAAGGATGCACTTGGACCAATGATGCTTGAGGTAAAGTGCTGAAAGTTTTAATATTTAGAATTATTTCCAGTATTCTGGTAAGATTTAGCAAGATAACAAATTTTGATTTTGTTTTTGCAAAAGCAGTATATGATAAAATCTTGTACCATCATAAAAACCAGCATATGACACAAGCTTTCTTCAGATAAGGTTCACTTTATAAATTGTAATTTACGGGCTGCATGGATTGTAAAATTCGAAGGCAGAACAATATGCAAACAAATATAATAAAACTTTGAATATATGATATGTTAATTTCTTTTTTCTCCATGTTATTTTTATAGTTCAGCTTCAGAGCACTCTGAAGGATTAAGAGTTAACTTGCATTGTTTTTCTATAGTTTTCTATAGGAGAGTATACCTATGTAGATAATCTGACTCAAAAGTGTAGCAATGAATAATAAAAAATGAGTACTTTACAGTGTAAAAGACATGATCAAAGACAGTTAAGAAAAGAGTATCTTAAGAATTTTTGCAAGAGAGAGACAAATATAGAGACAGTGATAACATAAAGATTTAATAACAATACTCTAGTCATTTCATATTCATAATATAAATATATTTACAAATAAATGTCATTAACAAATAGACAATTAACAAATAATTGTCTATTTGTTAATATAAATGGATTATTTCATAACATTCAGCTTATTCTTGTTCCTGAGCCAGAATCGAAGTCTATTTAATAATGCTGTTTTAAGTTATGGAAAATTTATTTGATTCCAGCTAATTGAATGGACAAAATTGACATGTTCCAAATTTAATTCCAATAATTCAAGTATCTAGTTCTCATAGATTCAGAAAAAGAAAATAAATATTTTCTATAATTTATTACCTCTTTTGTTTTGTCCGATAGTTAAGATCTGAACGATCTGTTGTGCAGACACCCTAGCTGCCAGAAGCTCATTTAACTGGCATAAAGGATAGGCCTTCTCCTGTGTCACTTCTAGAGTACAGAATGCACGTCTTTAGAACTTCCATTTTGTGCTTTCTGTTTGTCTTTAGAAAACCAACTAAAACATAGCTCTTTCACTAAGCATTTAATTGTTTTAAGTCTTTTCTGTATTTTAACTATTGACTGTAGTGACTGTTAACTTCAGCAAAAAGAGCTGATAAAACAAATCATATTGATTGTCATATAAGAAAGGCAGGATTCATATGGAAAATAAATTACTGATAAGTAGATAAGAAAGGTTAGAATCACAACTCATTTACCATGAGATACCGCTTCCTTGTTCATTTTTATTATGTTACATTACAATCCAAGGGGTTTGAATAGCATGAAGATTACTTAGTTGGGTGGATCTGGTATTTTTGGTTGATCTGGATGAAGGGGGAGATTTAAAGTCTTTATTTTCTTTTTTTCCTGCTCCCCCCTCCCAAATATGTTTAATTCTTGTTTCAGTTTCCCACAATAGCAATTACCATATTTTTCGGAGTATAAGACATACTTTTTACACCCCCAAAGATGGGTGGAAATGTCTGCGTGTCTTATACAGCAAATTTTGCCGAAGCCCTGCCCACCCGCCAGCTCCCACCCTTCGGCCTCTGCCTCCCAGAAATTTGCCTCCTTGCAGCAAACAGCCTGGTTAGCTTCAGCACAGCCTGATTGGCACAAGCAGCTGATTGTCGGTTGGATCGGCCTCCCAACGATCAGCTGTTTTAGGCTGCAGGGATCACCTCGCCTATTGCTGCTTCCGCGCGCCCCATTTTCTGCCCGTTCCAATCCCCACCACCTGGAACGGGCCAAAATGGGGCATTTGGAGGCCGAAAACGGGGCATGCGGAGGCTCAAAATGGGATGCAGAGGCCGAAAATGGGGCGTGGGGAGGTGGCAGTAGGCGATGGTGATCCCTGCAGCCTAAAACAGCTGATCGTTGGGAGGCCGATCCAACCTACAATCAGCTGCTTGCGCTTATCAGGCTGTGCTGAAGCTGACCAGGCTGTTTGCTGCAAGGAGGCAAATTGCGGGGGGAGGGGGAGCAGAGGCAGAGGCAGATTTTTTTTTCTTGTTCTCTTCCACAAAAGCTAGGTGCGTCTTATACTTTGGAGCGTCTTACAGTCAAAAAAATACGGTATTTCCTTCTGAATTTTGGACATTAAAAAAATAACAACACCAAAGAGCTATATCCAACAGCAAACCATCCTGATACCTTTTCCGGTATTGTTCCCTGACAGAGGTCTCCATTGCAAGCTCTCTTCAGTCTAGCAAAATTAAATCTACCTAATGGTTTAGTTTGTTCGGTCCAGCCCTGCCTAAATAGAAAATATACTATTTGCAAAAACAAGTATATTTATGTCTCTGCCTGAAGACAAGATTTTTAAACCTAACAGAAAAGAGCATAGATTTCTGTCACTGGGAGAAGGCATACTTCAGCGCTACTTTATGCTAAAATATGGGGTGGGGAGATTAAAAGAAAGATTTTATGCATACAACTTGAACTTATGGCGAGAAGTTTGTGCATATATTACTCTAGATTACTAGCAGGATGTTAACATGGTTTTAATTCTGTGAGTCACTAATTAAATTAAAATAATGCATATCTGTGTGTATCAACCAAGAAATAAAATTAGTTAGATGCAGTGAGTCGTCTCTTAGTTTTGCAGCCTAAGTTATTAAATATGCTTTTAAATTTAGCTTATTTTTCAATATAAATATTCAGTACATTTTATGACAAATTGTTTTAGCATTGAGATATACATAATTCCATTGATCTCAGGATACATCCTGAAGATTTTAGGATACATTTTAATTTTCCCTTCATGCTCCAGAATTTTGCAATTAGCTTTTCTACTCAACTCACTAAAACTTTGTATCTTTAGTGTTGTCTGCTGAAAACTCACATGATAAATTTTGTTCCCAGCACAATATAGTACGTGAAATTCTGCATTATTTCTAAGCTTTAATGTTCCGTCATGTATGCATCCATAGAGCAGCTTGTTTCTAAACACAATGACTTTTTAGTATGAAAACTTTCTTTAATTATTTTAATAAAAAGTCCCTTGTCTTTAATAAAAAAAAATAACAGACAGCTTGAATCGTAATATTGTAATGAATAAAATCTTCTTTTTAAGAAATTTCATGAGATGGTAGTAATATTACTTTCATCTTGTGTGGATTCACAGTAGTGTTTTAAAATGTTGTTTCCTAACTTCAGGCCCTCGATGGATTCTTCTTCGTAGTGAATCTAGAAGGTAATGTGGTATTTGTATCAGAGAATGTGACACAGTACTTACGGTACAACCAGGAAGAACTGATGAACACACGTGTATATAACATCCTACATGTTGGAGACCATAATGAATTTGTCAGAAACTTGCTACCAAAATCTTTAGGTAAGTGTTCTAAAGATATATTTTGTAGTGAATATGCTTTTGTTTACTTTTTTACTTTGGTTTTGCCATCACTTGGGATGGATATCAAATGTTTGCAATTTCATGGCATAAATTCATCAGGGATTAGTAATCTTTTCAGGCTCTGAGTCCCATAACAGTCAGAATTTCAAGGACTAGTCGTTAAGTTCATTTTCACCATAACTTTGAATGATCATTGAATGAATGGACATAGGACTACCTATATTTCTTTTTTTTTAAAACGTCATTGAGAAAATAGTATAAATTCCAGTTTCTCAGTCAGATGGGACTCACCGGTGGTGACGAGTACTTCGGAGCATATTCAGTAAAATCCTTAAAAATTAAAATGATTAAAATGGATGGATAACAATGATATGCCCACTATGAATTCTGAGATCATGCACACACATAACCCTCCCCCTCTGCTACATACACCCAACCCACATTTCAAGGCAGAGTTCACCTCAGATCATCAGAGTACAGCAGGAAATAAATATTTTGTTCTTTGCTGGGACTGGCCATTGTGTGTTTCAGCTGACTGGCAGGTAAAGCAGAGAGGTTGCTTTTCAAATAGAATTATTTTTGTACTGATAATACCAACAAAAAATGAACTGTCCTTTTCCTTCTGTTGACATGATCACCAATCCTTTTTACAGTTGTTAATTGACTGATTATCATTGGCTTGTTATTGGTAGATAACATAGATTTTATTTCTGATGATCTGACTGAATCTGTTCTTTCAAATCTCCCAATGTGCCCTTATCACCACTGTAACTGACTCCATCCACCCTGCTGCTAGTTGTCCTCATCTTCTCTTTCCTTTCACTTTTCCCATTATTAGAGCCTTTTCCAGAGAGCTGAGCTTTCATATAAAGTAGAATAATTTGATCCTGATCATTTATGGCTCAAGTGAGAACTCTGGATTGATTTGTTGATTGATTGGTTTGTTTTCTTGGCTGTATACAATATTCTCAGAAGCCTTTTCCAACATCAAAGTTCAAAAGTGTCAATATTATTCCTTGCCTGCTTATTTGAAGTCCAACTTTCACTCTCATAGAGTGTTCCAAGGAATATCATAGCTTGCATGATTCTGATCTTCGTAGATATAGATACTTCATGGCATTTGAATACCCTTTTCAAGACCTTCCTGACTACTTTTTACACTTATAATTTGCCATTATTCTACTTAGAAAGAGAGAGAGAAGTTTCATTAATTCAGTGCGTGTTGAACTAATGGTTTTTGCTAAGGGGCATCTTTTTTTATTTTGACACTCAGAAGATAGAATATGCTAAAACTGAAACATTAACGAAACTGTTGATAGTGGTGGCTGCCAGAAATATGGATCATTTCAGATACCTAGAAATTATAAATTGTATTTGTCTGCCAGCAGGTACTATTCTGTTCTGTTCAAGGAGTTCATCTTTATACTCCAATATTAAGCATACAGGAAAAAACTGTTTTTCCTGGATGCCTAATATTGTTTTACTTCAGCAGATGAATTTAGCTTTCTGTTATATTATCAGTTCTTTCAGTCACCACTTCATTGAATATGGAGAAAGTTCATGGCTGGAAATAATGTTCATCAGCTTGTTCCCCATGATGTTTTTTTTTCTTATGGTGATGCAATATTGATATAAAAACGTATGGACCACTGAAGTATGGAATGAGTGTTTATGTTGTGGCAAGGATTTAGCTCAAGAAGAGAATATGGTATAACAACAACTTTGAACTAGCCCTGAGTCAGCAGCCATGTCAGCACTGGCACTGACTATAATTTACTGTTTCAGAGACTGATTGCTAGGAAATTACTTTTAAGGCTTTAAATATTATTGGTCAGAACATCTTGATAAACACTTATTTATTCTATATCAACTTTATTTTATTTAGTGAATGGCGGACCTTGGTCTGGTGAATCTCCTAGGCGCAATAGCCACACTTTTAACTGTCGGATGTTAGTAAAGCCTTTAACTGATCCTGAAGAAGAAAGTCATGAAAACCAGGAAGCACATCAGAAATATGAAACTATGCAGTGCTTTGCGGTTTCTCAACCAAAGTCCATCAAGGAAGATGGTGAAGGTACATTTTATCTGTATGAAGGATGGCTTCCTCATCTGTCTTTTTTTCTTGGCACAATTTGGTTACTAATACCTCTACTAAACAACAAACTAATAACTGTTTTAACAGCCTTTCAGGAGTATATGTGTGTTTCACATTCACTCCAAAATGCATTTACCATAGAGGAGGTTAAAGCAAGCAGAAACCATAAAACAAAGACTGAGAGAGTTGTCTGTGAACCATACAGTACTTATATGATCTAAATTAATCATTATTTACATAAATACAAGACCACAAACAACATTTTATATTTTCTGACCTCTCTAATTATCTTATTGACTAATACAATGTTATAGTTTAAATTAAACATTTGCCGATACTCAGTATATGCAGATAAGTATGCATATTATTTGCTTATTGTATACAAGCAATGGTAATTATTGCATCTGAATACTCTTGATGTCTTCTCCAAGCTGAATGTGTAGAATGCACATTTCATTGTTTCATGGAACTTGGTCTAAAATATGCATACCTAAAATGTTGATAGAATTTATTTAAGTTACAGTAGGACTTAGTTTTTATAAATTACAGCTTACTTTATTAAATTTGTTGGTGTTAATGTTCATTGTCTTTCTTGAAAAATAATGTTAAAAGCATTTCAATTTTCAAATTTATAAGTATTCCCATGTAAGGCATTTTGAATGAAATACCAGTGATTGATCATGAATAATAGGAAAAACAGGTCAATCTTCAGATGTATAAACTCACTAGGTAATTATTATTATCACTGGGTCATAATTATGGAGAAAATAGTAGAAAGGAATGTAATGTATGTCACCTTGAGTTCTTAGACTGAAGACTACAAATCTTAACAAAAATAAATTAAGGAAAATCATTCAAGATAGGTGTGCTATAGAGGTGAAAAAGATAAACTAAACAGTTCTTTAATTTATATAATGGTCTTCTAAAAGGCTGAAGCTAAAATAAATTGTACCAGAATACTTTGATCATTAGCTAGTTGAAAAGTGCAAAAATTAATGGACTTCGTTTGCAAGCTTCTTCTCGACTTTCTTTGCTTGACTTAGAAACCTATTTGACTTGCATATAGTTGTCAACAAGCAATTGCTTCAGCATTAAATACTTAAAGTGTATTCAGGAGTTATTTGAGAACTGCTTCTTAGTAGTCTCTTAAATTTGGTATTACTCTAAGGAGGTACTGTCATTTTCTATTTAGAATGCAGATCAACTTTATAAGGGAGCCAGAGAAAAACTAAGGTTATAAGGCATTAAGGAGTATCAACTCATGATCTGCGACTTGCAAAAAAGGCTATTGTGTTACTGATGGCTGAGCATTGAAGGAAAGAATTGTTTAGGCAAATGTATATTTGTGTTACTTTTTAGTAATTCTGTATTACGCTATCAGATATTTTTGTTTGATTAAAAATATGTTTGTTCCAATTAAAGATCTGCAATCTTGCTTGATTTGTGTGGCACGGAGAGTTCCAATGAAGGAAAGGCCACTTGTGCCTTCCTCAGAGACTTTTAGTACTCGTCAGGATTTACAAGGTACAAATAACACATTAAAACATTTACTTTAAAAAATTCACAAGACCTGAACAATCTCTCTCATCAGTGTCTTCATATATGTGTATGCGTATGTATAAACAGGCAAAATAACATCACTGGACACTAGTACCATGAGAGCAGCTATGAAACCTGGTTGGGAAGATGTGGTGAGAAGGTGCATTCAGAGATTTCATGCACAACATGAGGGAGATATATCTTTTGCTAAGAGGCATCACCAAGAGGGTAAGGATATTCTTTTTTACTAGATATATTAAAATAAGATTATGCATTACCTGTCAAGGCAATTAAAAATAACTGGAAAAATTGTAATATTTGAAATTGTAATTTATTAAATAAAATTTAATATACATTGCCAAAATTGTTAAAAACCAGTAAAATAAAGAAAAAGTGACAAACTTCAAAATAAATTAGCAAATAGATTGAAGACTGTATAAGGTAGAATAGATGTACTGTGTATAAGTCCTTCATGCTGTTTGAGCTTGGCTTTTGCTTGCAGACATTTCATTACCAGAACAGTTGACATTATCAATGCTAGTAAGTGTGTGGTAGCTTGCTCTGCCAATATTGACAGGGGGTGTGGTATATAATAGCTTGCCTGGGGGTGTGATTTTCTCCTTGGTAGTACCTTGAATAGGGTATTGTTTTCTGTTTGATTGTTTTTCTGGTGTTAATCCTGCTTATCTGGGTGTAGGCTGCTGGAGAGGATGCAGTCTGTCTTTTTTGTTTCTTTTTAGCTTTTTATTGCCTTTTTTGAATGATACATAAATTTATCTCTATGTGTCTGTTGATGACTGATTAATGTATGAAAATACTTTTGGGCAGCACTGTTGTTGTCAAAAAACATTGGAATATTTTAAACAGAATATAAAAGTAGTAAGAGAAGACATTTACAATGTTAAAAACTAAAAATTATATAAAATGTTTATTCAAATACCGAACCACTGCACATGCTTTTTTCATATTAGAACCCCATACCATTAATGATAGTTTGAATGATACCATTTCCGGCTAGAAGTTTGGATCAAAACTGGTTTAATGTTTACAGTTTGAGATAGGAGAAACTTTTAAAATTAGTGACAGATTCTTTCTCCCAAGATCTTTCAAGTGGAATATATATATCTATATACATTAAAGTTGTGTTTCTTAACATACTTTAGACAGTGTAGTGAAGAATACCTCCATTCAGTCCAGCCTAGGAAATTAGAAAGGATGGTTTGTTTTTTCATCAAAAAAATCTATAAAGAACCAAACAAAACTTTTATGAATCCTGAGACACAAGCATTACTTGCACATGCAGCCACAGGTCTGAGTCGAATAAGAAATTCCTTTTAAAAGCAATATATCCATATCTCAAGAATAAAATGACTTTATTTAGAAAAACAGAGAGGGCAATAATCACATCTGTAAAAATAAATTCAGTAAATTTTGTTTATCTAAACTAGCTTCATATTTCCTGTATGGATACAATAATGGATTTCATAGCATGGTGCAGATTCAGTGGAAAAAAATAATTTCTTAACCTTTGCGTCCTGCTTTTTTGTGGTCTTGGTTCTCTGGAGAGCTTTATCCTCGTGATTTTGCCCACCGGTATAGCCATAAAGCTCCTTAAGAATTCTACCAGTGAATTATAATAGAATAGATTAGTTTTAACTGGTAAAGATGAACTTTTAGAGGCAAATTGTGATACCAAAAAAAAATGAATTCTGGTAGTAAGGCCAGAATTATTGCTGTTATTATTACTGCTATTATTTGTCAGAAAGCCTTTTTCCCCTTCTTCCATTTTATAGTCATCTCTGCTGAAGTATAGAGCATACCCCCAGAAGACCAACTTCACGTACACGTTCTATAGTGTTTCTGTGGCCAAAGGAGGAGGTACGGGTAGTCCTTGACTTACAACCACAATTGAGCCCAACATTTATGTTGTTAAGTGAGACATTTGTTAAGTGAATTTTGCCTCATTTTACGACATTTCTTGCCACAGTTGTAAAATGAATCCCTGCAGTTGTTAAATTAGTAACCCGGTTGTTAAGCAAATCTGGCTTTCCCATTGACATTGCTTGTCAGAAAGTCACAAAAGGGGATCACATGACCTTGGGACACTGCAGGTGTCATAAATATGAACCAGTTGTTAAATATCTGAATTTTGATCACATGACCATGGGGATGGTACAAAGGTCATAATTGTGAAAAGTAGTCATAAGTCACTTGTTTCAGTGCCATTGTAATTTTGAAAAGTCACTAAATGAACTGTTGTAAGTCGAGGACCACCTGTATTTCTTTATTAAGCCTAATCTAGACAGTAGAGAAAAGTTAAGTCTGCCTCTCCTACTTAAGAATATTCCAGAGGCATCTGGATAGTCATTGTGAGAAAATGATAGACTAAGATGAGGCCCGATGCATCCATAAGGGTTTTTCTTGTGATCTTGCACCTGTTTAATACATTATACATGCCAATTCCACAAAAGTAAGGAACTAGCTTTGGGACAATAGCAGTATTTTAGTTGTTGGATGAATTATAACTTTAATGCCAAATATAAAGTTTCAAGTTAGTCCAGGAAATAATCATTGTTGTTTTCCTTTGTAAACTTAAAATGTATCATGCCCTGAACAAAACTCTCAAGTAGGATTGCTACTGGTCACAAACAGAAAAGTGGGGTATCGCACATTTTATAATGAATGAGAGAAATTAAAACAAATGTGGCTTCGTTTTTGTTTGGTTTATTGGTGAAGATCATTATAGAGATGCATTTATTCAAATCTAAACTGACTATAATTTTAAATAAAAACAATTTGTCATAGTATATTTTTAAAAAATTCCATTGCTTGCAGTTAGAGTGATGTCCTTTTAGTTGTTAAATGTAACAATCTTAGCCTCAGTGTTCTTGACAAGAATGTATTGGTATTTCCTGCTCTATACGAAAAGAACTAATGCCCAAAGATTCAGGCTGAATCAATGGCATTCCTTAATGTGAAATTTCATTATACATTATTCCACCATTACCACGGTCTTTACTTTTCGTTCTTACCCTACCCAACTCATTATGATTTTTAAAGTTATATTTTCTTATTTCCTTCTGCCAAACTTTTTGTGATGAATGCTATAGCAGGATAGACCACTTGAAGGAAAAAACAGATTTTAAAAAACTCAAAATCCTGCAATACCAGTGTGGCAAGTTTGGACAAGAAAGAAATGTCTAGAACTGTCAGCTTTTTAATGTCATTTGATGTATCTTGTCAGCTTTTTCCAACCTGGCCCTTCAAAAGTTTTGGATTCTAACTTCTCAAATATCTGTCTTTTCAAATAATGTGTTTCTGGAAGGCAGAAAATTGTGGAAGGATATATGATATGATTTATATAGGAAAACTGCAAACTGATTACAGGCCAACAATACAAACTGGACTTTTTTGTACTGAAACAGAGAAGACAATTGCCAAAGATAAATATATTAATACCTAATATTTTTTAGATATATTTTAGATAAACATTTTTTGTAGCAGTGCCTAAAGTCTAATGTATTAAAAATTTAGATTAGTGATCTTTTATTTATTTAAAATATTTATGTGCTGACTTGAAATACCTAAACATTTTCAATTGAAAAATCACATTTGCCATTAAAAACTGCAAGTCAAAACAATTAAAACACAATGCATCATTTTTATAAAAATAGTGTTACAATGCTAAATAAAAAATAGCAAAATAAGTATTAAAACACTGGCAGAAAGGAGCAGTAAGCAATTGAAAAATCAATTATTGAAAGGATTTCATAAATGAAGCTATGTTGGGCCCAAAGCACTAGAAGCCAACTACCTGCATTTTCCAATAAAGTATCAAAATTAAGTTACAATAATCATATTTAATACTTACTTCTATTAGAAAAAGAAGCAAAATATGAAAAATTGTGGGATATTAAATTGAATTATTGAAGCATTTCTCTATTACGATGTTTGAGATAGCTTAGTATTTGAACAATAGGAAAAATGTGTATATTTTTAGGAAAAGGTAGCTCTTCTGGAACTATAGCTTTAATAGAATTATAATTACAGACGTAAAAATAAACAGTCTTGGCCTTCCGGAGTGGCCTGAAAACATGGCTTTGCTGTTTGGCCTAGGAACTGGCAATGATGGAACAGAGTCTGCAAAATAGCTCTACTGTTAGTGATATTAATTGTGCTCTCCTGAAGATGATGCTTTTTATTTTTTAATAACTTTATTTAGTTTTAGTATTTTAAAATTATTTTTATTAGTTTGGGGTTATTTTGTTGTATGTCTCTCAGAGTCCC
>JANHFL010008981.1:144980-158436 GCA_032468155.1 Oxyrhabdium leporinum | reverse complement strand
AATTTTAAAAGTAAAGAAGGTACTTTTTATCAACATGGGTGTACATGTGACAAAGAAAAAAAAAAAGGGGGGGGTATGGTTCATATTTTAATACAGAAAATTTTGAAGATGGGGAGAAAGATGAAACAAGAACTTTTTTTAGGGGGGGAGGTGGGGCTTAATGGAAAAAGAACTGGAGAAAACATTTGGAACCTTGTTACTGTATATGTTGACAACAGCAAGACTATTTATTGTAGGCACAAAAATGGAAGGACATTTTGATTCCTAGCTGCAGAAGTGGATGGAGTTGGCTGAAATGGCAAAATTAACTATTTTTATTCAAGAAAAAAAGAATATAAGTACTTTTATTTCCACGTGGAGACCTCTTCTGAACTTCATGGTTGCAGTGGAGAAGAATGAAATTTTGATCTTGGGTTTTATCAATTAGATTGATAGAACTTTATAGAAATTGCTTGTTCATATTATTAAAAAAAACCCAAAAGTTGTGTTCTGATGTTAATGCCTTATTTTATTGCACCAGAGAGAGTCAGAAGTCAATGTTTCTTTTCTTTTTTTTTTTACTCTTAGCCTTCCTTATTTCTCTTCCCCTGCTTCCTCCCACCACTCTCCTATTTACTTTCGTATTTTGTATCTTGTTTTATCTTATATCCCAATAAAAAATGTTAAATCTGAATTTGGGCGAACTCCAGAAGACAGTGGAAGATGACTTAGCAAATGGCCAACAACAATGAGGACAATTCCACAGTTCTTTCCTATTAACCACTGTGGCTGATGTGGTATTAGCTTGTGATTAGTTTGAGCCTTCACCCTTCATACCTTCAAAAAGCAGAAATGGATGGCGCTTCTTTTAAGCATCCACTGTTTTGCCTTGTTTCTCTGTGATTTTGAAAACCTGGCTAGCTACTTTTAGCCTTCCGTTAGTCAGGAAGACATGACATAAATGTAATCCAACTGATCAGCACATACTGTCAACCTATCGAAAAAAGGAAAGTCATTTGTGAATCCCAGATCATGATTATAATAGTGAAATGGCTCAGCCATGTCATTTATTGAGGCCCAAGCCCAATCTGTCTACTGGTTTCATTTCAGAGGAAAAAGGATAACAGACCAGATTTAGAGAAACCCCAGAAATAAGGAAGTATTTGCAATTTGAGGAATATTTGAAAGCCAACAAAGCTTCAGTGCAATGCTAAGAATCAGGGTGAACCCCACCCTCTCCATCACTGGGGATTGGAAACAGAAGCAAGCTTGGAAGAAGAGAAAGTGGGACACTTCATATCACCAATTAGATTACTGCCCATTGTAGATGGAGAAATTACATTGGGCTCTGCAATCCCTTCTCCATGGGGATCTGAGAGCCACAGCTGTTCCTTTTGCTCTTTGCCAGGCATCAGCCAATTCAGACACATCCTTCCCTCAAGTGATATGGCAACACATCTACTTATCTTCAAAATGGTTGGCTTGCAGAAGGTACATGAGGAAGAAAAGATCTCGGAGGAGCCTTAGGAATCAGTCTCCCTCTTGAAGGCAACTCCCGCCAGGTATCCTTCAGAGACATGGCAGGACGCCTGTCCTATGAATGGATAATACGCAATCACAGCAGCCTTTAATTATTGAATTAATTTATTTCTGGAGGGCACCACTCACACACACAATGAGAATCACTGAACTATCATCCTGCAACATGGGGCACAGTTCACAACATTAGCTCTCGGCTAAGATTTTGCGCAAAATCACAGTTGCTGGAAATCATTTTATAACCCTCCAATGGTTTCAGTAGAATGGGCAGCTGTGCAGAAAGGACTTTGCACACCAAAGAAACCTTTCCTAACTTCCCCTATTAGAAAGTTCTTCAGCCCTGAATGGCGTTTGCTGGGGGAAAGAAGCCGGAACTTCTCCTCTCTTTATATTCTATTATTTTACTAAGAAATTATTGAGTTCTCCAAAATGTGGGCAATAAAATATTAAGCCCACAGTAGGGTTAGAGATAGTAGAAAGGATTGGCCATATTGTCTAGGGATTTTATTTATTTATTCATTCATTCATTCATTCATTCATTCATTCATTCATTCATTCATTCATTTATAAGCAAGCAAAGAGGTTGGACCTTCCATTCAACTTCTGGGGGATGCCCTAATCCACAATAAGTACAGATGAATCAATCAATCAATCAATCAATCAATCAATCACAAGAAGGTTTTATAGATGAAGTTCCTCCCATCTCTCATCCCGAGCGAACACCTGATTTAAAGACAATTTCTTCACAAAGAGATACCTTAAACTGAAACTTGGAAATATCATCCCTGAATTTATCATTCTGGGAGGCTGTAGCCCCCTCCAGAAAAGTATGGTTTACTATCTCTTGTCAACAACTCCATTTTTGTCTAGATTAAGTTTCTATCCATTTCTGTGCCACTCAGGTTATTGGGCATATAGCAGCATAGCAATACTTTATTAATAAATAAACAAACCAATAAATAAATAAACCACCACCCAGCCATTACCCGCTGCAGTCCACTACAAGATACACAGCATTGGTGTCAGGCCCCCTCACCTTTTAACCCAAGAAAATAGAACTCTTGAAACTTAGGATTTCAAACAGGATACTTTTTTATTGAGCAGATGTGATAGGAGGCAAAGTGAAAGCAAGTTCTAAAGTTTAACAAAGGATAGAGTAACTTTTAAGATACCCCAAACCCCACACCAGTCTTGTGATGGTCACTGGCCAATCCATAGGTGCAAAGATGCTTTGGTAACAGTTGTTTCGAAGAAGAGATAAGGACCCTCAGAGGGCCTCAATCAGGAATGTAACAGGATCAAGAAACGAAAGTGTAGGAAAGCGAAAGTTATGCTAATAGGATTTATAGTGTTCTTTCCCCTCTGTGCCATGCAGTGGAAAGTTACAGGAAAACCATTCCCCGTCTTCTTCCCCTGGAAGAATGGCAGATACACATTTGGGGATCTGACACAGGTTATTATTATTTGCTGAAGTTAAAGAATGGATGTCCACTGATGAGGACTGATACATGCCTGAGGAAACACCACATTGCTAACTGGAAGATAATATGAAGAGGCAGGATGCTTGCTTAATCAGCACTCTACCCATTAAGGGGGATAACTTAAATTACAATTTTAAACACAGTCTGTTTCAGACAGAAATCTTTCCTCAGAAGCTTTATTTATGAACAACAATAATTGAAAAAATATGGCATAAAAATAACATAGAAATATATATTGAACTGAAATTACAATCTTGATTCTAAAATACAGTATAGTTCTGTGGTATGAAATGTTATTTATTTTTATATTATTATGGGGCATTTTTAAATATTTCACTTAGTGTATATAATATATGAGTAACTTATTTGGTTTGTTATAAAAGCACCCGACATTGCAACATATTATAGAAGAACCTGATATAGCAATGTATATAAAGCAACAAAGTAAAACTAAATTGTTTATCTAGTATTCCGGGCACAAGGAATTTTGTGGTTCTCAAAAATTCCTCTTTGGTTGTGAAATGTGCTAAACAGAGTTCCAAGATTGAATTACAATATTTTTTTAAATAGTGCAAACCATGTACTGATCCAGATTTACTTAGGAAAAGAAATATGAACCACTACCTAAATGGCATAATCCCAGAATGGCACTTCTTACCTACTTCTTTAATTCTGTACGCTAGCTAAACTCTTCTACATCAGTCCTCATGTTAGAAGACAAAGGGGTTCAGTTTATCTTTAAAAAAAAACCCTGTTAAATGTCTAATTTTGTTTGAGACAGCAAATCTTTGAAGTCTGACTACACTGGGGATACAGGTAGCCTCCAGTTCAATTATCTTCATCTGCATATGTAAAATGAGAATTGTATAATCTGATGCCAGTAAAGCTAGCTAATGACTAATTCTTTCTTATTGCAATTACCCTCCTGTAGATCGAATTATCACTGTCAACCCTGAAGCTTGACAATCACAGTTTCTGACTAATTGTTGGACTTTGCTGTTTCGGCCCCATTACATAATTTTGTATCCCCTAATCTGCTATCTTCTAGACAAATCAAACTTAGATATTTTTATGTAATTTTTAATGTAATAGAACAATACATATATAAGAATCAACAGATGTTTTTCTCACAAATCAACATAGCTATCTTTTACTGAAAATGATCAAGACATTTGTTATAAGAAATAGTTTCTGCTCTGTTTATTTTTGGAAATAAACAGGTTTTAAAATAAATGATTAAACAAATGTTAAATTTATTTTTGCATATGGGATTGATTATTATTACAATATTCTATGGTATCTTTTTATTAAGCTGTTTTAATTTAACATACAATATTATAGGTATTTTTTTTCCTTTTTTCACATTGTAGGGAACAGAATGTCTGTGGGATGAACCAGGATTTAACTGGACAAGTACTGGGAAAGCCATTGAACACAATTAGCTCTAACAGTCCTGCCCATCAAGCCATGTGCAGTGGGAATCCAGGTCAGGATATGACCATCAATAGCAATATGAATTTTGCCATAAATGGCCCAAAGGAACAAATGGGTATGCCAACAAGCAGGTTTAGTAGTTCAGGTGGGATGAACCATGTGTCAAGTATACAAACATCCACTCCTCAGGGTAGTAACTATGCACTAAAAATGAATAGTCCTTCTCAAAACAGCCCTGGCATGACACCTGGCCAGCCAAACTCTATGCTTTCCCCAAGGCATCGTGTGAGTCCTGGAGTGGCAGGAAGTCCTCGGATCCCACCTAACCAGTTTTCTCCTGCAGGAAGCTTGCATTCACCTGTTGGAGTTTGCAGCAGCACAGGAAATAGCCATAGTTATACCAACAGTTCCCTCAATGCACTTCAGGCTCTCAGTGAGGGGCATGGAGTCTCTCTGGGGTCATCGTTGGCTTCACCTGATATAAAAATGAGTAATTTACAGAATTCCCCTGTAAGTATGAATCCTCCCCAGCTAACCAAAATGGGAAATTTGGATTCTAAAGATAGCTTTGGATTGCATGGGGAACAATCGGAAGAAACAACTGGGCAAATAGAAAGTGTCTGCCATTCAGGAGAACAGAAAGAAAATGATAACATGCCCCAGGTTGGCAGTGAAAGACCTGATGGACAGAACAGACTGCAGGATGGCAAAAGCCAGACAAAGCTCTTACAGCTGCTGACCACCAAATCTGATCAGATGGAGCCTTCATCTTTGGCTAATACTTTGGGAGATGCTAATAAGGACTCCATGGGAAGCTTATCTGGTTCTGGTTCAGCACATGGAAACTCGCTCAAGGAGAAGCATAAAATTTTGCACAGGCTCTTGCAGGACAGCAGTTCTATAGATTTGGCCAAGATCACAGCAGAGGCCACAGGCAAAGAGCTGAATCAGGAGACCAGTAGCACAGCTCCAGGTTCAGAGCTAACTGGTAAGCAGGAACCAGTGAGTCCTAAGAAGAAAGAAAATGCACTACTTCGTTACTTGCTAGATAAGGATGATACAAAAGAAATTGGTTTACCAGACATTACCCCCAAACTGGAACGGTCGGACAGTAAGACAGACCCTTCCAGTAGCACAGTAAAACCAGTAACTATGAAGACTGAAAAAGAAGAGATGCGCTTTGAGCCGAATGAACAGGTAAGAACTTGTGGGGATTTTATTTCATTTATTCATTTGTTTATGTCGGGTATCAAACTCAAGGTCCACGGGCCAGATCTGGCCCATGAGGCGCTTAGATCTGGCCCGCGGGGCTGCCCTGGAAGCAGCAAAGGACCGGCACTTTGTGCCTCTGCCAACAAAAATGTAGTTCGGGAGGGCTGCGCGCAGCCCTCTCAGGCTCCTTTTTCAGGTGGGACAGTGTCCTGCAGTCCTATGCCAATGAAAACAGAGCTCGGGAGGGCGTGTGCACCCCCATGAGCTCCGTTTTCAGTGGCAGAGGGCTGCACGAGGCCATCCCAGCCAAAAACATCCCGGCGGCTGTGCATGGTCCCCCAGGCTCCATTCTTGCTGGCAGAGGGCTGGGCTGGCCACCACCCGCCCAGCTCCCCCAAGGTCAAACACAATCCTGATGCAGCCCTCAAAGAAAATGAGTTTGACACCCCTGGTTTATATTATTTGTATCAGAGTTGGGAACAGAAACAATTCTTGTTCTGTATCTCTTCCAACACAACATTCTTTGTGATTAGAATCACTACCATTGTCTGTTGCCAAGACTTCACTGGCTGAAAAATCTGATCTGGAAATGCCACTTAATTTAAAATGTAATGGTATAGTATCATTTGGCTTTGGAGATAAAAATGAAAATGTGAGATGAGAATGACACCCATTGATAGAGGCTACTTGGAATATGTAACACCTGATTTAGAATCATAAAACGTAAATTGAGCAGGAAGCAAAGTACTATTTGGAAAAAAATACAAAACTAAATGCAAAGTGTTTTGAATATAAAATACTGAACTTGTGGATGCTTCTAGGCAAAGACTAATTAGAACATGTACAAATCAAGATTTATGTAGAAGTCTCATTTTCACAGTAAACATGATCCAAATGTATTTGAAAGTTTTTGGTTCTTTGGGTTTGCAGTAAGTTTTGCTATAAGAAACAATGTTCTTAATTTCTGGGTATATTTTCTTCTCTATAGCTCAAAAGTAATTTGCTTGGTTTACAGAACTTGCTTTTACTTTGCCTCTTAAATCTCTGCAAAATGAATCCCATTTTTCTACAGCAGTGGTTTAATTTATGTTGTCCCTGAGTTTTGTCATTTTATTTCCATATTGTTGATACAGATTTTATTGCCTGCATCATTGTACATTCTTTTAAACGTTCTTTGGTGAAAAAAATTCTGTCGTAATATTTTACTAGTACAAATAATTGCAGCAAAATATCAGAGAGAAACTATTAACCCCCATCCTTCCTTTCGCCCCTCCAATACTTACACAAAGTCATAAAAGAAAAAAGAAAAAAAAGAAGCTGGCACAGTGTATACTTTATTCTATGCAGAATAGAAACAATGATTGTTCATAATTGTTTCTTCTGCAGTTTAATTTTTGACATAAGTTGGAAAAAGGTAGAAAAGCAGCACAAAGTTTCTGATGTAGTTTATTTTCTTGTGCATTATGTGGCAAATACAAGTGACAGGTTTTACCTACATAATCTTTGATATATAGAAGTGATTGTAAACTATAAAGGTGAATTTGGAAACAGTGCAGCAACAACATGAAAAGCTTTGATGAATCAGATGGATCAAGTGTACCTATTCAAGGACTATGAACTTCAGTTAGTTGTAGTACTCAGAGCAATTTTTAACCAAAGTTCAGGTCTGGAACTTGTCTTGTTCAAGCCTGGGAACCTGCATGGGACTTTAACAAACATCCCTAAAGTTGATCCCCTTATTTCACATAATTTTACCAAAGTTACATATCTGACAATGCTCATAGAAGAATAAATTTAAGAAGAGAAAATAGAGGTGATCATTTCTCCTGTTTCTTCAGCTGCTACATAATTTGTTGGAAAACATTAAGGCTGGAGCTACTTCAGAACAATTCTTAACAAAACTGAAAAGCCTCTTCCATAAAAGATGCTTGCCTCATTATTCAGGTTTGCTGGTAATATTTAGCTATAATATTTTGAAAAGCTGTCCTCTGTCAGAGTTCACATAACACTCATCTAGTAAAAGCAGCATTATCATACATTTCCCTGTCTCCATTCCATTTACTGGTTATCACTGTGCATTCTGAGAGTATATAGAAAAACTGGTTAGGTTTGTCTAAACATGGTGTTTGGCAGCAACCCAATGCTGCATTTCCTACCTCCACCCAAAATTAAGATGGGAATATTTCCAGCAATCAATAAAAAATTCTAGAGAATTTCTCTAGACTTTGCAGTTGGTAAGATATAATATGTGTGATATGTGTGTACAAGAGCAAAATGATGCACATAACTAGGAAAGTCCTAGCTTCATATATTTTTGAACGGCAAAAGCTCTTTTGAAAAGAGAATGAGTCATAATGGAACACTCACTGACAACAGTGTGTGCTTCAGCAGTGGAAATGTCTGCTTCTTAAGTGTTGAAGACATTGAAAAAAACTGTTTAAATTACTTAGAAACAAGAATTTTAATCTTCCATAAGTGACTTGTTTTGTTTGATGGATTTTTTTTTTTACATTTATCAATTTGTTCTGCAGTTCCACTGGTTAAGGAACACCAGAAAAAAATACACAAAAACAATTTATTCTGGTTATGCTGACACCGGCCACTAGTCCAGACATTATCTTCTCCAAATGAAGCAGCTCCTAAAATTTCTGGCAGGTTTTTCCAGCCTTCCTGCCCAAGAGTTTTCAAACTAGCATTTGAATAAACTTTGGATTATTGGCCTGCTGATTTGTCACTCCTTCCTAGTCAAGGCCTGAGTATAGCATGAGAACACAAGAAGCAATTCCTTTACTATATTTGTTGCTTTTATGTATGTGTTTGTAGGAACTACTCATTCTTAACATAATCATCATTTTAATTAATATTTAACATTGTAAAAACATAATAGGTAATGAAAAGGAATGTTCAGAGAAAATGTTTTCAACAATGTACTGTATATTAGTAACCTTTACAAAAGACAAAGTCCTTGTGTGTCCAATCACACTTGGACAATAAAGAATTCTATTCTATTTTATTTAATTATCTTTATTTTTCAAAAGAATTACTTTTCCAGTATGTGGTATTTCTTATATAGTCCATTGTTGTCACTTTACTTTTTATACCAATCTCTTTTATTACATGGGGTTGATTATTTGCTTGCTTTGTTTGTTTATATTTCCAGCCTGTTCTATACCTGTTCTCTAGAGACATGATTCCCCCCTCCCCCCTTTATATACTCAATTTTCTGTCAACAGATTAATCTGAGAAGTCTCAAGTAGCCCAGTTACCAAGGGAGCATCATGGCCTCCAAATCCTATTTCAGGATTCTAGGTGTATGAACATACTTTGTCAGCCATTCTATCATGGGAGGAAATAAAAGAAAGGTTTCTCACAGCATTTGGTTTGGCAATTTTTTAAGTATTGTAAAGCACAGTTTCTTCTTACCTGGCTTGCTTGTACTGTGCCATTCTAAAGCTGGTAGAGCTCATATTTGATGGATGGGACTGTTAAAACCTAAACCTTTAAAATTATTACTTATAAACTGAGGACATGGTAGTAACATGTGCAAGGGAACTAACATGCCACAAGTGATGATGTATTTGCAAAAGAAGCACAATGATTACTGTGCCATAGTACTATCCTCCATTTGAAACAAGGCTCCAACACTATTCTGAGATAGTATGCAAAGTTATGAAATACTCAGATTTATTACCATATACCAATTATACCTATTTTGTTGGGTTTAAGGGGATTATAGCCTATTTATCCTAGGTTTACTAATACTCTGTGACTTCCCCCTCTTTTTTTTAAATAAATAAATAAATTTGGAGTTATTTCTCTAAATTTCTCTCGGCCTACGTTTCCCCGCCCCTCTTAAATTTATTATAAGTTAAGCAGTAGTACATTGGTTCAACTTACAAGTTTCCAGCCACAAAAGTTATTTCTTATTATATTTTCTTTTGTCTTCATTTCTTTAAATGGTTCACATTTTTCTGTCAGTGATTGAAAGTTCAGAAGAAACATATATTTTTTTTAACTATGTGGAAGTAACTATTACATAGAACATTTTTAGTCCTGTTATAACTAAGCAGAATTACAGTAATGACAGAGTGTTGATTTCTGTTGAACAAAGATTCTTTGTTACATCCATGGAAATCTGCATCCTCTCCCCCCTTGGAGACATCTCTCTGCCAATTCATGGTTAAACTATAGACAGAGAATTTTACTAGTTCGTTTTTAAGAGAGAGCTATATTTTGGCCTATTTTGTACTTCCAGAAGGCACCATGATAAGGAAAACTAAAGGGTTATGTGTGTCCTGGTGTGTCCCCTGACTAGTTTAAGTGATTTCAGATATCCCACCTCATGGTGGATGTTTTCAATGCTGAAGGTAATTGATTCTGTTTCCTAGTATTTTTGTCTAGACCAGATTAAAAAACCTATGAAAAATATGTGTTTTCTTTTCAAATTTCATGGAAGCCTGGCAGCGACCTTGATAACCTGGAAGAAATTCTAGATGATCTACAGAATAGCCAGTTGTCACAACTTTTCCCAGACACCCGACCGGTTGCTTCAGCAGGATCAGTTGACAAACAAGCCATCATCAATGACCTTATGCAGATTACAGGTGACAACAGTCCTGGTACACCTGTTGGATCCCAGAAACCCACAGGGAGGATTTCTCAAAGCAGTGAGTCTGAACTATTTATCAGGTTTTAGAAACAGATAATAGTATTGTTACAAAAGAAAGGAATCTTTTCAAAAGCCACCATGCAAGTTTCAGATTGTTGCTCTGCTTTATAAATCTTCAGTGAACAAACAGCACCATCTGCTGTTCTCCTTATAAAATCACAGCATGGTGAAATCTGACTAATAGAATATTGTTTGACTTAGAAATAAAGAAATAGCTTTTCATTTTATTGAAAGTTTTATTTCATTTCTATCAGTAACCTGTGAGATTATGACATGATTATGATTTGCACTGTACAATGAAATCACTAAAGAGCTACATGCTATAAACTCAATTCTCACCAAGGCAGAAAAATAAAAGTGTTTCTTTAAATGTACTAATCCATAAAACATGATTATGTCGCAGTTTAAGAAAAAAGAATTCCCATCCTACCTCTAAAGGGAAACTCAACAGTTGAGACTATTACTTAACTGGGCAAGGAAGGGAGCATCAAACATATTTTTTACTTTTCTCTGTTGCATGAAATCCAGAGTTATGAGGATATGTTTTTAGTCCATACAAGTCAGGTCTTGGAGAAATTGTTGTAATTTTATTAAGCTTCATTAATTTTAAATGCAGTATTTTATTAAATGAAAAGATTACCAAGTCAGAAATCAATGCAGGAATCTCCAGCTGAATGATGTACATAAGGCAGAGTAGATGGTGGAGCTTTTAATTTAGTTTTAAATTTTCTATGGATTCATTTGAAAGTCTAAAAAGAACTTTTGTTAAATGACTGTAAATATCTGCATTTGTTTTTGAAACATAGCTTTTAAATTAATTTGAAAAGAAGTTAATGGTGTATATTTACAACGTAACTTTCAAAGCTCCCAGTTTTTCCTTTTTTTTCCTTATTGTTCAGCTTTTACTAATGCAAGACAAGCGCAATTGGGAAGGCTGTTGCCGAACCAGAACTTGCAACTTGACATTGCTTTGCAAAACCCACCAGGTGCTGCAACTTTTCCACCCATAAGAAACAATAGTCCATATTCAGTGATACCTCAGCCCAGCATGTTGGGTAATCAAGGAATGATGGGAAGTCAAGGAAACCTTGGGAATAATAATCCAGGTACAAAAATACTTGGTTGTTTTTTTTTTCTGGAATAACACATTGCTTCTAATATAGAAAGAACAGGCATCTTGAGTAAAAGGATAACTTACCCCAGCAGTCCCCTAAAACAAACATAAAATATGTTGAATTGGGTCATGAGACCATTACCCGTTTTTATTTTCAGGAGAATTTCACTGAGTTCGGATAGATGTATTTTCATGGGGCTGGTTATGCTGTAATATTGCACTTTTAAAGTATAAGCCTAAGGATATTTATTCAGAATAAATTCTGCCTGAATTGTTTGAGGTCTGATCAAGTTAACCTGATAACACAAGGATCTATAGTTTTTCTAATTATAAGAGTGTATATTTTACTGGATTATTTTTGGAGCACATATTTATGGAAAAATATGCTCAGGTACCTATCCATAGCTCTAAACTGGCAGAGAGGCAGAGATGTTGCATCAATGCCAGTTGCTACTCTTAAAAACATTCTTTATTCTTACTTGACTTATGAGCTGATTGTAAAAGTAGCATTAAAAACAGTGGGTTCAAGCCATAGTTCATAAATGTATGTGTTTTAATAGGAATGATTGCTGGTAATACTCCTCGGCCCACTATGTCATCAGGAGACTGGGGTAGCCAAGCTGCTGCTGTGAGAGTGACTTGTGCTGCAACAACAAGTGCCATGAACAGGCCAGTCCAAGGAGGCATGATACGTAACCCAACATCCAGCCTTCCCTTGAGACCTAACAGTCAAGCTGTTCCAAGACAAATTTTACAATCTCAAGTTATGAATATAGGTAAGGTGGAGTCCGGTCATAATCTGCACAGTTTCAGCAGATACCGAGTATTATGATATCAGGGATGACAGATACGTTTTAATTAGATACAAATGCAGCTGTGGGAGTTCAGTTATACAGTAGACAAAAGATGTGCTTGAATGTTTTTGCATAACATGCTGATTATATAAGAACATATTTTTATTTTCTTTTGAAGCAGCCTTATTTGAATTGAATTTGTCTTTGACTAGTCCCAATCCAAGCTTATGTAAAAAATACTCACATATTTATATATATATAAATACACACACACACACACACACACACACACACACACACACACACATACACATAGTGTTCAGGGAAATATATACATTAAACAGCAGATTGTTGGTCTTCTGCAACACCTATAATTCCAGTGAAGTTTTATTTGTGATGGTTGTTCTTCAGGCGGTTCAGAACTGGAGATGAATATGGGAGCTCCTCAGTATACCCAACAGCAAGCCCCTCCCAATCAGACTGCTCCTTGGCCTGACAGTATATTGCCCATTGATCAGGCATCGTTTAGTAATCAGAACCGGTAAGTCTTTTACTTAAGAATCAGTGCTGAATCATTGTAAATACCTGCTGACAGTTAACTGCTTTGTAATTTTTTGCTTTATTTAATTTGTTCTGTTTCTGTATAGTTTGTCTTTTTGAACTGCCTTGGTACTGTTCGTTGGACTCCACAATTAAATTAAAATGTTTTTATAAATAAAGGAACATAGGGAAAGGAACTACAGGTGTTTCACTGATTGTTCTTATTATTACTACTTGCTACACAAAGAAGATAGCAAATATCCCTTGACTGAACCAACAATATTCCTAGACTGTGACAAATGATTGGCAGAGTAGAAAGGGGTTGGCAACTTAAGACTACACCTACGCATCATCCTTGCCACATCATGTTCCCAGGCAGCAGGCTCAGCATGACCTGTTTAGCTAGACTAGTGCAACGAAGGTTCCATTTCTAACAGGGTGAGACAGACGAGTATATTGAAATTGAATTTAATTTGATTACAAATTTTAATGTATTCATTTTTAAAAATTATACCAGGATCAGTATCTTAGGCAATCTTGTTCAACCTATTCTTCTTTTTAAAAAAGAGCTTTTCCAGAGGGTATCTTAGAGTTATTTATCTATCTACCTATACATATCTGTCTGTGTCTGTCTGTCTGTCTGTCTGTCTGTCTGTCTGTCTGTCTGTCTGTCTGTCTGTCTGTCTGTCTGTCT
>JANHFL010008981.1:132981-144189 GCA_032468155.1 Oxyrhabdium leporinum | reverse complement strand
TATCTATCTGTCTGTCTGTCTGTCTGTCTGTCTGTCTGTCTGTCTGTCTGTCTGTCTATCTATCTATCTATCTATCTTATCTATCTATCAAATTATATCCCACCCATCTCATTTTTAGGCAATTCATAAGTTATAATCATTAATTATTAATTATTTTGTCAGGTTGATTGTGTTTTATGTGTTTACATGTCCCTAATTTCAAATAAAGTATGGATCCAATAGTATGTCCTATTGGTATGTACCCCTAGGAGCCTTCCGGATTCCAGTGGAATAAAACGTTATGTTTTTAGTATTTTATTTTATTTTATTACTTTAAATGTTTTGTTAATTCCATTTCCATATTATTCAAGATAGCATAGAAACTCTTATGAAACTATAGGAATTTAATCACTAAGTAAATTACCATGTAAGCATAAATTACTATCCCAACAACAGTCAAGCATTAAGCAAAATATTTAGGCAAATGCATCCTCATACTATTGACTTGTAAAAGTAGGGCATTTCTATATGGAGTCCATACTTTTCTGGCCTCATATTGTGGTCTGTGTTTGGCAGATAAGTTAGTGAATTCCATACTCAGTAGAGATGCATCTAAACTTACACACAAAGTAGTCTTTCTGTGTATAGGCTCAAAGATTTCAAGATCTTTTGGATGGACCATTTTTTCATTAGTGAGAATTTGGTCTCTTTCATTTTCCAGTCCTTGGGCTCCAGCCAGCCTCTAGTCTCAGTCCGCAGACATTCAGTCACTTTATGAAACAAGATATGGAGCCTCAACAATTTTGCATCCCCCCCCCTCCCCGGAGCAAGTTGGGGAATTGGTTGTTTATTGGAAATAAACTAACAAATGCATGCAACATTCAGTTAAGCTCTGGATGTGGCACTGACTGAATATTAAACTTCATGTCCCATCGTCGCATAGCTGAATGGAAAAGCAGATTGTCTATTAGTATTTTCAGATTTTAAGGTTAGTAACAGTGGAGTTGATCAATGGTCAAACTGCTTTGAGCAATTGGGAACAATGTAGTGGAACTGCCCCTAGATTTTACCATATCTCATAGCTGTTGCTGAACATGTAATTTATGTTATAACTGAAAAGTTACAATTTTTATTAAGCAAAGGGCAGTACATTTTTAAAATAGCAAATAATGGCAATAACATATGATAGCTAAGGAATAACTTTAGTAGATTTTCATTTGTGCAACAGATGTGAACATCTTCTTTTCTTCCTGTACATGTCCCCAGTTCTGTTCTGTCATTGGCTTTCATTGGACAGCATTGAGTACAACCCAGTAGTGATTGCTTCACATCAGCAATTTCTTATTTATGAATTTCATGAACACCGAATTTGTATCATGACTATTTGTTCAACACTTAATTTTTCCTTTGTGTATATGATTTTATATATATGATTACACCAGCAACTGCTTTTTACTATTTGCTGATCTCTATTTTAGGAATAACTAGATTTCATCTCATTTTATGATAAAATATTACTCAGTTTCAGTTATTTATTTCTTAGTTATCAGGATTTCCTAATAGACTGTTTATTTTTTTAAAAAAATGAGAAGCAAACTCCTGCATTCACAAATTTAAATGATTTGATTAGGGCTGCTAGAAGTCATGTAGCTTATTACATAATTAAGCTGTCAAAATAGAATACATTGTCATAAATATGAACAAAATGTATTGTTGTAAATCATTGTAATACAAAATTCCAAATCAATAGCGATTTTTCTTCTCACTTCCTGAATTTTTAAAACTTCTCAGAGCCAAAACGTGAATGTAATTATATAAATTACATTCACGTTTTGGCTCTGAGAAGTTTTTAAAAAAGTAAGGATGTGTTTGTGTGTTTGTAAAAAAGTAAGAGTGTGTTTGTGAGTGTGTGTGTGTGAGAGAGAGAGAGAATGGTCATGATGAAAAGTATTTTGCCATTTTAAGTGTGCTCTAGATAGACATATTGAGTTCTAGAGAATTATTGAGTTTTCTTTCAACTTATCTGTCCAACAAACTAGCACACCTAATGTATATAACATCCAGTTAATTTGGAATGTCTAAAGAATAAATGTTTTTGCCCCCTCAAGTTGCTCATCAAGCTGTGCCCTTTGTAGGCAACCATTTGTAGGCTCTCCAGATGACTTGATGAGTCAGCATCCTGCCTCTGAGTCTCCAAGTGATGAAGGAGCTCTCCTTGATCAGCTTTATATGGCACTAAGGAATTTTGATGGTCTAGAAGAAATTGACAGAGCTCTTGGGATACCAGAACTTGTCAGCCAGGTATTGCTATATTGGATATTTCTAAAAATGTATGTGCAAACTTTCTGGGTCCTGGACTTAAACTTCTTGAAATTCACTATATGAAAATTATTTCCTTGTTTCAAACACCATTCCTCCTCTGCTGTACAGTGCTATACCAGGTAATGTTGACAATACCTGCTATACCAGGTAATGTTGACAATATGCTTCATGTCCTTCAACATGATTGTTATTGTAATGACAATATGGGGAATGAGAGCCGATGGTTTGTCTTTTACATCATGGGTTCTTGATTGCTGGAAGTGAAACCTGCTCAGTGAGTGTTTTTTGTAAAAAACATCAGCAAACAAATGCTAACATATTTTAAATATTTTTTATAAAAAAAGATCTCACTTCTTTTTAAGTTGACCTTTCCCAGCTAGTATGGGCTCTTTCATTTGTGATATTGTTTTAAAAATTTATATTAATTAATTTTTAATGGGGAACTGTCCAGAAATATTTTAACTAATAAATATATTTTATGTATTTATTTATTTGTTATGTATTTATTATTACTTATACATTATGAGTTGCTAGAAAAGGCTTCAGCACAGAAAATAAGTATTAGACAAGATACATTACAGAAAAACATTGGGCGCGGGGTGGGGGGGGAATGAACCTATATTCTTTTAACTATAGGCTGCTTAGAGTTCTGTCACAGCTGTATCTCAGTTATGTTTCTCCATGTTCTCTACATACGTGGGCTCCAAACCTTTATATATATTTTTCTGCTTTTGTTTTTCAGCAGACCCAAGGAGTAGATCCAGAATCATTCTCAAACCAGGAACCAAACATCATTCTAGAACAAAAGGCACCAGTTTTCACACAACAGTATGCATCTCAGGCTCAGATGGCCCAAGGCAATTACACACCACTGCAGGACCCAAACTTTCACCCAATGGCACAACGACCAGGTTATGCAGCATTACGGATGCAACCGAGGCCTGGTCTGAGGCCTACTGGTCTAGTGCAAAACCCGCCCAATCAGCTGAGATTGCAGTTGCAGCATAGGCTTCAAGCACAGCAGGTACTCATTTTATGTTTCTTTGACCAGCAACATGATTGTCAGTGGCTTCTAAAATATTTCACTATATATGAATTAAATGTGAATGTATCTGTTAATGTTCTTTTTCTGATGCTATTTATTTATTTTCATCCAGAGTATTCATTTCTTTTATATGTCTTCAAAACTAAAGTGGTGTTTTTGATTACTCTTTAACTTTGTAAACCATAGGGCATATATTATGGTACTTCAATTTTTTGGAAATAGCCAGATGTATTTCTGTTCATAAGTTGTAAGATATTACATCAGAGCACTTGCTTGAATTTAAAAACAGTATCTAGAACAAAAGAACTTTCCTCCCCCTCAAGATGGCAAATCCATTTTTCCACCATTTTTTTTCCTGGGTTTTCTTTAACTTAAACCATTGTTGAGCAACCCTGCAAAGTTACTGAAGGACTGATGGTTACAACTAATCCTCAGTGTTTCTGCACCTCCATGGCCATTTCATCGCAATTTGGGTTCTTGGTAACCCTTTCACACTTGTGACTGGTTGCCAAGCACCCTGTAATCACATGATCACCACTTCCATGCCATCTTCCCTAGAAAGTCAAAGGAGAAGCTAGCAGGAAAAATTACAAGTTGTTGGGGTAAGTCTTCCCCTCTTGCACACTTCCTCCAGCCTTCTGCATTCAGGCTGGTCACTTATGCATTCTCCCAAACTCACACGGTGCCTCTCTCATGCGCCCAATCCTTGCAGTGCTTCTCGTCCACCCTCCTTGTCCCTCCCCAAGGCACACCCATGACACACCTGTTGCGCACCTTCTCCAACCCTCCCTCACACTCCTGCCCAATCCTTTGTTCTGTCCCCTACCCAGCAGCAGCTACTTACCTGCCTGCGAGTCTGGGACTTGCTACGTCCTGCCAGTTTCCCCATAGACTTTGGTTGCAGGAAGCCAGCAGGAAATTAACTTGCCTAATGATTGTGGGATTCAGTTAATGGTGGCAACTGGGATTGCAGGGCTTGCTATTGCTAAGCAATACAATCTGACTTTACAACTGCATTGTTTAGCAAATGGAAACCCTAGTCCTTATCTTGTCCTAAATCGAAGAGTGCCTGTATGTGTTACATATCTGTCTCTGAGTGCTGTTAGCTATTCAGATTGAGCTGCACAACAAAATATGATCTGCCAGTAATTATGGTCTTTATTGAAATGGCACTTTCATAAAATCCATTTCTTATTCCTATTGTGTATATATATGTATGTGGTGGTTTTTTTTACCTAGAATCGCCAGCCATTGATCAATCAGATTGGCAATGTTTCCAGTATGAACCTGTCTCTAAGACCTGGAGTACCTACACAGGTGAGGGAACAGGTACTGCCAATGTTTCTTTTCTATAGATTTTTACTCATATGTTTCATAATTTCTGCAACTACACCATATGTTCTAGTATTGTCTGAATCCATTAAATTGGCTCATTTCCCTAAATTTCTCTTCAGAAATATTGCAGTTCACTGGATAGGAAAAAAAATGAAGTATTTGTCAATTTAATTTGTATGTGGTCTATCTTGCCTAGATCATCCTTCTTTATAAGAGAATATTTTAAATTCAAGATCAGCTTGAGTAGTGACTATATGAAAGAATATAGTTCTGCTGTGCAAAATGTTTTTAGTTGAATAATTTACATTTTAGAGTGCATTATTTGGAACACAGAATGTTCTAAACAAATGTTTGATTGTTAAACAGCTGTTTCTAATGCAAAATGGACTATTTTGAGTGTTTTGGAAATCTTCTGTAGCTTAAAACAGCTCTGTTCTATGCATGAAATACTTTGTTTCAAACATGCAGTACTCTCCAAACACTTAAAGCAGTCTGCACTTCCAAAGGTCATTTCACTAAGACAAGATATTTTGAAGTTTAAAATGTTTGCTTCAAATACTTTGCACAGTCTTAAAACATAATTAAAACCACTTATAATGCAAACCACATGAAAAACCTTTGCTTGAGATAACTTTAAACAAATGTCCTTCGCATGGAATATTTCAGTGAATCCACCAGTATTTTAATAAGTAAAAACAAAATGGAAATACTAAGAAATATTTGCATGCACGCACACACACCCCCTGCCTTTTTAAGACATTTATTTATGAGATACAAAGTACAACTGATTTTCTTAGATTTTTTAGAATTTATTTTCAAATAATTGCTTGAGAGCTAGTCTTATTATGAATCAGCTTTACTTGCTTTGTCCAATTACATATCAGCAACATATTATATCATGTATGTCATCTGGCATGTGGTAAATCAGACTCTGAAAATGACTTCCAGCTACTTACACTGATAAACATTTTGCTTTCTTGGTAGGGAAATATTAATTCTCAAATGTTAGCCCAGAGGCAGAGAGAGATACTAAGCCAACACCTGAGGCATAGACAGATGCACCAAGTTCAACAGCGAACTCTGATGATGCGTGGCCAGAGTATGAATATGACGCCAAGTATGGTGGCCTCTGGGGGAATACCAGCAACCATGAGCAACCCACGGATTCCCCAGACAAATCCCCAGCAGTTTCCATTTCCTCCAAATTATGGTATTGGACTTTTTTAAAAAAAATTATCAGACTTTACTGCCTACAGGGTTTCAGTTTCTTCTTTGGATCATAGTTTTTATCTTATAATTACAAGGAAGACTCTTAGATTAAGCTAGTCTGGAAAATAATTGTGGAATGTGGAGGGCAAGGAGATACTTTAGCTTGCAAGCCTTTTAAAAGTTCTGCCTGCCTGCCCTCTATGTCTGTCTGTCTGTCTGTCTATCTGTCAATCTAATCTAGTTTTATATTGCTCCAATGTCACATCTTAGGAAAAACAACCAATTTTTCAAATTTGAAGTTAAAATCAAAATAAAAGGTAGACTATCATTTCTTCAACAAATGATTTTTGTGAAATGGCAACTCTAAAAGTATACATGAGTTTAAATGGTTTTTGCATGTTGTTTATGGTATTAAGCATTGAATATCAACACCTTGTTTGTGTCATAGTGTCATTTTCACTTATTTAATGACATTGCTTGGGTATTACTTGATTTCTTGGTCTATTTTTTATATAATATATAGGCATCAGCACCTGGAAGAGGGGTTTCTTTTTGGAAAATTCTTCTTGAATACAGTCAAATAAATATCTCCAGCAGATGTCACTGCATGCTATTGATGATATTGAGGGCAAATTAAAACAGTAAGCAAGCTCTGCAGTATATATGATAGGAAAGCAACAGTAAGGAACAGTTGAAAGCTTTGTTATTGTCCAGTGAATCCTCTTTAAATAGATGAATCCATAATGGGCATTTGTATTACAGCATGTAGTCTTAATTGTCCTGTAAACATGATTGAAGTTCCTATTATCTTTTCTAGGAATAAATCAGCAGCCTGATCCAGGCTTCACCGGAGCTACCACTCCACAGAGTCCCCTGATGTCCCCAAGGATGGCTCATACTCAGAATCCTTTGATACAGCAATCTCAGGCCAATCCTGCCTATCAGTCCTCTACAGAGATAAATGGATGGGGGCAAGGCAATATTGGTGGAAATAGGTACGTTTCAACATTCGGAATATATTTTGACTGCATTTTATAACCTGCTGGTTTGAATTACTGTCACATAACTTCGTTGTACACTCTATTCAACAACTCACTTACAATTGAGAACCTTTTAGAATTATCTGTAATCTTGCTCTCTCCTACTGGTATAGTATGATCACAGTTTTATTTGACCGAGAAAGAGATAAAGAGATTCTGATTAAACAAAAGGATGGATCAGCTTTTGTTATTAGAAGACATACTTATGTGCATTCAAGCACATAGGTGATTCTTTGAACAGTTCAGGAATATTTGAGTCCTCTAAGTATATCTTTCTGATTCTGACATGGCCATTGTACTTTATCCTGTAGCATGTTTTCACAACAATCTCCACCACACTTTGGGCAGCAAGCAAATACCAGCATATACAATAACAACATGAACATCAATGTGTCCATGGTGGCCAATAGTGCTGGGTTGAACAACATGAACCAGATGACAGGGCAGATCAGTATGACCTCTGCAACCTCTGTGCCTACATCAGGGTTGCCCTCCATGGGTCCCGAGCAGGTGAGAATCTCAGCCTGGCATACTTAAAAATAGATTTACTTTTAACATCGAAATATTTTGCTAATGTTGTGTTATAAATCATACTGGTTATATTAAAAATACGGATTTCAGGAATGGCTCATTCTTGTTATAGATGGACAGTGTAGTGGATTTTCCAAATATTTTCCACCCCATCAAAATCACAGATGGGCAACTGCAATCCAAGCCCAAATAGTCATTTCTTGGAAGAGCTACTTGTTCTTTTCCTGGCAGACTTCTGCTTGGGAATTAGAAAAGATGATGTCAGAAAGTAAAAAGAGTGGGTGGCAAGCAGGGAACAAAAAGTGACATGTAACCTTTCTCCACTGAGATGCAAGATCCATACATTGCCCATACTGAGTGAAGTTTTAGGGCATTATACTCACAAAACATTGGAGGAGACCTATATGACCTGCACCAGTTGGCTTAGTTTGACTGATTTATTGAAATTCAAGTTGAGACTAAGAAAATGCAGCTTAGTAGCAAAATGGGGGTTTGAATGAACCTCCTTCCATCCCTCTGTAGTTGAAAGTACTACATAATCTACTCCTGGATCTGTTTTTTGACTAAATCCAACTGTCATCTTAAACTATGTATCTTTAATGTCCTTTGTTTATAAATTGTAGTTAAATTAATGATTGTTACTGATGTTTCTATGTTTCTATGCTGTTCTAGTCTAAAAGGGCAAGTGTGCATGGTAATTCAGGTGTGTTCCCTTATAATTGATTTAATATGTGTGTTCTAGCCATGCTTTTATTTATTTATTTATAAGCATATTTATTTATTTATTTAGAGGATTTACATGACCACCTACTCACTCTCGGTGATTTTGGGCAGCCTACAAACAATACAAAAATCCAATATAAAAAGGAATAAACAATAAAACAATATTTCCCATCCCCTTGATGACAACAAACAATCAGTGACCCACTTCCAAGGTCCATTGGCAAAACCAGATCTTTGCGGTCTGGTGTAATAGTGTCAATGTCAAAAATATCATTTTTTCAAGCCTCTGACAAAATTATATCTCTATAATACATTTTTGAGTCAGTTACAATAAAGCATTATTTTATTATACGCTCATTTTCCATCTTTTCAATCTACCCCTGTTTGCTGTCTCCCCTTTCAAAATAGCAAACTGACAGTAAGATAAGTCATTAAATTGTGCAATCAGATAATAATGTGTTGTAGAAAAAAGAAAAAGATTCAAAGATAGGCATGGTACTAAAATAGATTGCCCAACTATTAGTGGGGGTATTTTATTAAACAAAAGGAAGGGGTATGAGTGAAGGTAATGATAAGTCTTTTGTTTCTGTGACTGAGTTAAAACATTGTCCTTTCTCAGGTCAATGATCCTGTGATGAGAGGAGGCAGTCTTTTTCCAAACCAACTACCTGGAATGGACATGATAAAGCAGGAGGGAGATGCATCACGGGTATGAAGTAATAAATATTCCAACTGTGACACTAGCTCAATTAGAGTGGGTAACTTTTAGTTCACCTTGGGCTTCACTTAAGTTTGTTGAAGGTCTAAGGGCCATAATTGGTAGCAATCCAAATGGTTAATAGCATCATTTTCTTTATGACTGTTCCTGGAGTTAAGTCTCATTTTGCCTGTTCTAGGTCTTTTTATGAAATTGCTACTACAAATGGCTGGAAACTGCTGTCCATTTTCAATAGTCATATTCAGACTGAGCCAAAAGGTGCTCGTGAACTGATACAGCCCTGAAATGTGAAGTTGTCCACTTCCTGTTTTAAATTAAGTTCAACTATTTCCTGGATGAAGGCTAACAGAGTTTTGTCAAGAGAACATCCTGGTCATAACAAAAACTCTTTTCCAACCCAAGAGGTGACTCTATAATAGGCAGTATATATGGACATCACCAGATAGTCAATACCGAAAACAGATTATGTATTTTGCAGCCAAAAATGGAGAAGCTCTATACAGTCAGTACAAACAAGACCTGGAGCTAACTGTGGCTCAGATCATGAGCTTCTTATTGTACAATTCAGGCTTATATTGAACAATTCAGGCTTATATTGAAGAAAGTAGGGAAAACCACTACTAGACCATTCAGGTATGACTTAAATAGTATTTCTTATGAATATACAGTTGAGATGGTGAATAGATTTAAGGTCAGGTAGATAGAGTGCCTGAAGAACTATACTTTTTGATGCTTGGTGTTAGAGTCCCTTTGACTGCAAAGAGATCAAATCATTCAATACTAAAGAAAATCAACCTTGACCGTTCTTTGGAAGGACAGATATTGAAGCTGAAGTTCAAATACTTTGGCCACCAAATGAGAAGAAAAGGCTCATGGAAAAGACCCTGATGTTGGGAAAGGTTGAAGGCAAAAGGAGAAGGGTACAGCAGAGGTGGTTAGATAGTGTCATTGACGCAATGAACATAAATTTGGGCAAACTCCTGGAGACAGTGGAAGACATGAGAGCCTGGCATGCTATGGTCGATTGGGTTGCAAAGAGTTGGACACAATAGCAACTGAACAACAACAAAGTTCCTGGATGAAAATAATATTGGGCTATTCTTTAAGTAGTTTGATTGATATATATATATGTAAATATGATACATGCTCAAAAGTTTGACACGTATATATGCTGAAGTCCTAAATGTCTTAGGATTCTCTGAAGGGCTGAACCTCCTATTAAAAACCTTTTGGATTCTTAAGATCTTCTGAAAAACCCTTCTATAACGATGCTGCTGCAGAAGCTTATTTCTGTCCATCTTAGGGAGCTCTCCTTCAGGACCCGCTAGGCCAGGATGTCAAACTGGATTTCTTCGAGGGCCGGATCAGCATTATAATTCTCTGTGGGCCGGCGGTGGGGGTGGGGACGGGGTGGATGCACCTCGTTTTTGCCCTCTATAGCCTCCTGCAGCACTCTGCCGGCCCAAAATGGGCTGCATAGCCCGTTTTGAGCTGTTTTTTGGATTGTTTTCAGCCTGTTTTGGGCCTGTTCTTCGGCCCAGTTTTAAGTCCATTTTCAGCCTGTTTTCGGCCTACAGAGTGCTGCAGGAGGCCATGGAGGGTGAAAACGAGGCGGGGGCATGTGCACGTCCCATTTTAGCCACCAGAGGTACCATGGGCTGCTCCCTTTATATTTCCAGACCTTGAGTTTGACACCCCTGCGCTAGGCAGTTTCTTGGAAATTCAGTTTGCCCCCTATTCAGTGTTTAGATAATTTTTGATATATTTGGTTATTTATTCATTCATTTAATTTAGATGGCCACCCACTCACAGAGCAACTTTAGTAGTTAACGAGGCTAAAACAAAATCAGAATACAAAAGCATCATTTATTTTTAAAAAATTATATAACATTGTGATCAAACATGACACCCGTATATTCACACTATATCAGTTCATGTCAACATGTCCCAGTGCCTAAGGGGAGAACCAGGTCTTCCAGGCATTCTTAAAGGGTAGCAGGATTGCAGTCATGTGATTTTGGAAGATGGGATGCTGTTCTGTAGACAGGCAAACAAGAGAAGACAAAATCTGGGTCCAATCAGATAATACTTTTATTGATGGATTTTGGATAATACCAGGATTTTTGCAAAAAGGAGAACATCTTTTTCATTAAGCATTTGTTTGTTGATTTTAGTATTAACTAGCTGATAACCCAGCATTGCCCGGCTATTTATTTATCCCAATCCAGACAGGAAAAGGAATGAATTATATCTATAGTGTCAAATCAAAGTAATTTTATTTACAGGGTTTTAAAAGTATAAGTACA
>JANHFL010008981.1:93741-132881 GCA_032468155.1 Oxyrhabdium leporinum | reverse complement strand
ACTGATTATATTATCTAGTTTGGGTAATGAAACGTCTGCAAGAAAACAAGCAAGCTCAGAGAGCACCAAGGACCCCTTATGTCAACCCTTGGGCTACTAATAGTTCTCCTTTATTATGCATCTGGGACAAGTCTGACTTTTAAGCACCACTTTCCTAGTATTTTTAGCTTTTTACATTCCCCTTTTGGTCTGTCTACTTCCATCTGTACTCTACGCGGAACGCTGTGTGTATATTCCGAGAAGCATCCGAATATCTTTCGTTTGGCTCATTAGGCTACCCCGCTCGCGCTGGGTTTATGCTCTGCCCAAAAATCAAAAGGCGGCGGGCCATTATTTTCGCCAACATGAAGCTTCGTCGTTCATTCTCCCTTCCCGTCACGATTGCTAAAAATCCCTCTGGCGTTCACAAGTGCCACTAAACCACTTTGGACGCCCGTGGGGCGAAGGGTGCGCGAAAGGGGAGGTGGAGAATTCACGCGCCAGGGGCGAAGCTCAGAACACGGCCTCTCCCTAGCGGTGCCAGGCGGGCAGCCGTCCCCGGTTCACGCCGCAGCGCGTCTCGTGGGCGGCCTCATCATGGAGGCTGCGGCTCCGTGAAGAGGAGGAGCAGGAGGGAGGCGGCACGGTTGCCTCAGCTCAGTCCTTCCAGAGAGAGAGAGAGGGCGAGAGGGCCTGGTTCAGCCAGTCTCGAGCTGCTGCCTCCGCCACTCCAAGAGAACGCGGACGAGTTCTTGCGGTTCGCGCCGAAGCCCTCCCAAGCGCCGCGGCCGCTCGGTTTTCTTCGCAGGTGAGGGGCAACGTGGGCAGGCCTGAGGGCGCGGTGCCCGGTAGCTTTCCTCGGAAACCAGGACTGTTGGCGAAGGGCAGGCGACCGGGGCTTCGACGCGGGCTTTTTTGGGTAGGTGGGTGGCGGGGAGGGGGCATCCAGCGCCGGCGTTGTGAGTGCCTTTACCCGGCGGGAAGAACATGCTCTGTCGGTGTGTGGGTGGGTGGGTTTGGGTTTGGGTGCATTGCTAGGCCGGCGCTCCACGGATACTATGGAAATGGTTGCAGGTTCCATGCGTAATCGAGGTGGAGAGGGCGAGCGGCGTTGCCAGGCGCGTCGAGGCTGCTTTTCACCTTTGGCGCTCGTGTCGAGGCTTGCTTGAGGAGCGAGCCGGTCAGGATAGTTCACGCCAAAGTGCCGCCGCCGCCGCTGGTTCCTCTGTTGAACCCCCGGCCGGCTGAGAGCCTGACGATTTGGGGGGTCCGGGTTTGGAGGGCTGTCTGGGGCGCGGTAGAATCGAGCAGGCGGCCCTTTCCCCATTCCGGTTAGTGTTTTTTCTGTAAAATTGCGTAGCAAAGCGAACAGAGAAGGATATTATCAAAAGAGGCATGCAGACTAGAAAATAAGTACAGGCAGTCCTTGACTTACGACCACAAGTGAGCCCAAAATTTCTGTGGTTAAGTGAAACATTGGTTAAGTGATTTTTTTTGCCCCGTTTTATAACTTTGCTTGCCATAATTGTTAAATGAATCACTGCACTTGGTAAGTTAGTAACCCGGTTGTTAAGTGAATCTGGCTGCCCCATTGACTTTTCTTGTCGGGAGGTGATCCCATGACCTTGGGACACAGCAACGGTCGTAAGTATGAACCAGTTCCCAATCATCCGAATTTTGATCGCATGATTATGGGGATGCTTCAAAGGTTGGATCATATGTCACTTTTTTTCAGTGTCATTGTAACTTTGAACAGTCACTAAATGAACAGTTGCAAGTGGAGGACTACCTGTGGCTGAGATCACTATGAAATTTTAACAGTATGGACTTGCAACAGATCATTTAGCGACCGTTCAAAGTTACAGCGGCACTGGAAAAAGGGACTTAGGACCGTTTTTCATACTTACGACCGTTGCAACATCCCCATGGTCACTTGATCAAAATTCAGACGCTCAGCAGCCGACTCCTATTTATGACCGGTTGCGGTGTCCCGGGGTCCTATAATCACCTCTTGCGACCTTCTGACAAGCAAAGTCAATGGACAAACCAGATTCACTTAAGAACCATGTTGCTAACTGAACAACTGCAGTGATTCACTGAACAACTGTGACAAGAAAGGTTGTAAAATGGGGCAAAAGTCACTTAAGGAATGTCTCGCTTAGCAACAGAAATTTGGGGCTCAATTGTCGTAAGTTGAGGACTACCTGCATTTATAGGAATTGTTATGTGCAATTCTTGGCTAAAACCCATAGAGGCGGAGCCTTTCTCCCCAATCTGGTCCACTCTGTGCAAGGCCCTCCTGTAACTTTATCAACCTTGATTAGATTAAAAAAGAGAAAGAATTGCGGTGAGTTATTCCAGCTCTTCCATATGGAAATGTTTGCTGTTTGCTATCCCCCATCCCTTCATTTGATGAATAGCATATGCAGTTTTAAACATGAATATTTTTTATGCCCACTGCTTTTAAATATATGCTTTGAGTGGATTTGTATACCTCACAGAATACTGTTGGGTGATTTAGAAACGTGACTCTGCTCTGTTGTGAACAGTTCTACTACAGCTATTAACTGATCAGAACATGTGGAAAGACAGAATTACTTGTGGTTCAGCGCTGATTCATTATTTTGTTAATTCAGCATTTGGCAACTTTAGTAAGAGAACTCTTTTAAAAATGATTTATTCCTGTAAGGAAGAGAGTTTTTAGAATGTTTTTTTGCCACCAAGTGGTTTCTTAAATGTAGGCCTACATATTCAGGAAATATGTGTCCTTGAAATGATTTGAAAGAAACATGGATGCATTGATACACAAAAACGTTTTACCCATGGAGCTGAATAGAGGAGGTAGAGTTTTTTTCTCCAGGTATTTGAAATTCATAAAATCCTATTAATGTCAAGTACGGTATTTATAATATGATATAACCTATTGCATACAGAAGGAAACATATATGAAAATGCAAAGAAGGCAGTGATCCAATACATAAAAGAGTGAGCCTGTTGAAGGCAGTGACATTTTTCATTAAGCATTTGCTCCATTGGTTAAAATTATCTCTTACAATCACATTAATTTTTTTTGTGGGGGTGTGCGTGTCTTTGTTGCTCTCTGACCTTGGTTGTTTCCTTGCAGTCATTTCATTACTCATTACTACTACTGATGATGTTACTTAGTCTGGGTATCGAAAGGTTTGCAAGAAAACAACCAAGCTTAGAGAGCACCATGGACCGGAATGAGTCAACTCACCGTGGCCAACTCACCATGGGACAGTTTTTCACAGCCAACTCGTGAAGGGACAACTTGCCACGGGACAAGTCAGCAATTCAATTTAGATAATAATATATATATATATATTGTAATTCACATTTCATTTTGTTCCTCCTTTATTCTTTTTTTAATGATTTTATTACACCATTTCTTTGATACTAGTGTAACTCTTGTGTCACAGCAAGTTGGCTGCAATGAGTTGGCCATAGTGAGTTGTTCTCCTTTATTGGTAATTAATTTTAGTTTTATTTCTGAATTCCACAACAAAGATTCCCACAAAGCAATTGGAGATAGATATACATTCTCATAAGCATTGCAAGAGGAGTTGGAAAATGGAGCATGGCATCTAAAATATGCTGTGAAATATGCTGAAATATTTGCACTGAAAATATGCTGTCAGACTTTTTCCATTAGATCACATTTTCTCTCTTGTAAGTAAAGATATGTTTTTATCCAAGCTGAATCTTGTTGCATGCGTACAGTCAGTCTGCAATGACACAGCAAGTGTAATAAAGTTTATCAATAAATGAATAGTAGGGGGATGCAAGCTAATTCTCTCTGCAAGCAGACTCTATCAGAAAACTAGAAACTTTGTGGTTAATTTAGTGTACTCTCCAATGGGGATTCAATCTTGTTCCTCCTAGAACAAAGTAGAGAAAAATAGAAAGCAAAACATAATTTGTCTTTCTTTTATTAACCACTGACAGTCATGGGAATTGCTAGTTGCTTGTTCATTAATAAGTTTTAATAAGATTTACTGTATCATCAAATCGATACATATTGTTTTCCTGCCAAATCTTTCATTAAAACTTATATCTGCAAAGACATTCTGTTCTCTACATCGATACACTGTTATGTGAAAAAGAAGGTAGCCATCACCCAACAAAATCCTTCACTGATTTTCATGTTTTGTTCTGTTCCTCCAAGCTTGTGTAACTGAATGATGCAGAAGGCTAAAGACTCAAGGCTAGGGATAACATCTCTTTTTGCTATTTTTCAGTTCGGGTTCTAATGATATTTCTTGGAAATAAATCAGATTGATTTCAGTGTATCTCACTTCAGTTTGCATATTAACTGTTTCTTTCTATTGTCTATTATTGTACGTTAATATCCTCACACTGGAATTACAATTTGCTTTCTGAACTGTGGTACAAGGATTTCCATTCCAGTAACTCTAATACCATACCTTTAAACATAGTTTATTGGAATCTCCTCCTGTGTGCACATCAAGTGCTCTGGTACTTGTATATTATTTACATTTCAAAGTCTAAACCTGAATACTAAGAATTGGGGGGAAAAAACGCTAAATATTTGTCTTCTGTGGTACAGTGACTTAACTCTTACTAAAACTTGCTCACTGGCCTTCAACAGTTCTGGGCCACAGTTGAGTTGATGGTAGTGAATCTTATCTTCCCCACTGTCAAACTGTACAAAGCACAGACCAGAGCTGATTAAGAGGATGGTGAACATCTGCTCATATCTAGAAGTTGTTTCTTCCACAATTCTAAGATCTAAATATTTTGGAATAAAGCATTCATATTTTGCTTAATAACGAAATTGTTTTGAATACGGAATACGAGTTTAATACTCTGTATTTGATAGTAAGATTATTGAAAAAACATGTGGAAGAGGTGGCTCCATTGAACTTAGATTAATTCATGACTTTGTAGACACACATAGTTCAAGTATAATGCTGTTTCTGTTGGAACTTCAGCCAGGGTGCAGTTATTCAATCTGTAATTCATGTAATAGTTCTACATCATGAGGAGAGGACATTTTTATTTCGTTTTCACTCATATTGGTATGATTTTGATACTTGATCTACTTTCCCATTTTTTGAACAAAACCAGGTTTCCTACTTCTTCAGCTCCAAAATTCAACCTTCCCTCCAATCATTTTCACCCTATTCTCCTTCAATTTCTTGGGGTAGTTAAGATTGCTAATATTAATTAGGGTTAATGAGAAAAGCAGCTACCAGATTCCTTCTGAATTTCATCCACAAGAGATTTGCATAGCACAAATATTGTGAATATCTTGGGCAGAAATTTTAGTTTATGGGCGGGAATATTCTGAATATCTTGGACAGGAAGTTTAGTTTAGTTTATGCCATTTTCAGATTTTTTTCTGACTTCTTCATCTTGTTTTGTAAGATCTTGTATAGTTTCTTATTATGTTCCTTTCCAAAAATGCCCATTATGTTAAAAGAGCAAAGTGTTTTTTGAGTTGAGCTCAGTGCTTAGTGATTTCATATCTTAGCAACAATATGGAAATAGTTTACTATTGCCTTCTACTGGGTTGTTAATTAGTTTTACAATCTATCCACACTTAGATTAGATTGATGGTTTTCCAGCAAAGATATGCATAATCTACAGATATATACAAAACCAAGGATGAAAGCCTCTTAGAAAGCATATGGGTCAATATTAGAGGAAAAAAGAACGACATTTCCATAGATTTATACTATAGGCCACCCAGCCAATCAAAAGAAATAGATGAACTTTTTGCTAACCAATTAACAAATATATGTAAAAAGCATACCACATAAGTAATGGGAGACTTTACTTATTCTGATATCAACTGGAAGACAAACTCTGGAGCAAGTGGGAAATCAAACAGATACCTAAGCATCTCAGCTAACAACTTTGTCATCCAAAAGGTAGAGGAGGGAACTAGGAAAAGCTATACTGGACGTAATAGAGAAGTTGAAGTTGCCAGAATTTTGGGTGAGGGTGACCATTTCTTATTGGAATTCAATATAATGCAAACACAAGCAATAGAACATAATCCAACCAGTGTCTTAAACTTTAAAAGACCTGACTTTAACAAACTCAGAGAGAGCCTAGGGAAGATTCCATGTATGGAAATCTTACAAGGGAAAACAACTCAACAAGCTTGAGAAACTCTGAAAAATATAATTATAAAAGCCCAATCCAGCACAATAATGTTGGTCCTCGATTTGCAACCACAATTGAGCCCAAAATGTATGTTGCTAAGTGAACCATTCAAGTGAATTTTGCTCCATTCTATCATCTTTCTTGCCACAGTTGTTAAGTGAATCACTGCAGCTGTTCAGTTAGTAACAGGGTTGTTAAGTGAATCTGGTTTCCCCATTGACTTTGATTATCAGAAGGTGGCAGTAGCTGATCACATGACCCTAAGGCACTGCAACCATCATAAATATGAGTCAGTTGCCAAGCATCTGAATTTTGATACATGACCATGGGGATGCTGCAATGGTCGTAAGTGTGAATTATGGTCATAAGTCCCTTTTTTTCAGTGCTGTTGTAATTTTGAACGGTCACTAAATGAACTGTTGTAAGTCGAAGACTACCTGTACCACTGAAAATCAAACACAAGAAATCCAAGAAGCAACCAGCACAATGGCACAAATATCTCTCTGATAAACTGCAAGACAAAAAGATAAGTACAAAAAATGGAAAGAGGGACATTTAACTATAGCAGAATATCAGCAGATAGCCCAAATCTGCAAAGATAAACTCGGGAAAGCAAGGGCTCAGAATGAACTAAGACTTCTAACAAAAATCGAAGATAATAAAGCTTTTTTTAGCATATGAATAGCAAGAATAAAGTCAAGGAAACAGCCCACTAAGGAGAGAAGATGGCAAGGAAGTAACAGGCAGTAGAGAGAAAGCAGAGCTGCTTAACTCATTTTTTGCATCAGTCTTTATTGGAAAAGAAATTAGAATGCAACCTACCAAAAACAGCCATAAAAGACAGACTAGAAATAAAAATTAAAATAAGCAAGAAAATGGTAAGAAAATACTTGTTTGATCTTGATGAATATAAATCACCAGGACCTGATGTATTATATCTTAGAGTTCTGAAGGAGCTAGCAGATTTTATCTCAGAATTATTGTAAGATATCTTTCAAATTTCCTGGAGCCCCAGGAACCACTTGAGGATTAGAAAAGAGCTGATGTGGTTCCCAACTTCAAAAAAAGGCAAAAACAAAACAAAACCCAGACCCCGGAAACTACAGACCAATAGAAGGGGAACTCATCAATTTTGCAGATGATACTAAACTGGCAGGAATAGCCAATCCCCCCAGAAGACAAGCTCAGGATCCAAATGCATCTTGGAGAGAGTTGAATAATGTGTCCTATCCAACAAAATGAAATTTAATGTGGAGAAAAGCAAGGTTTTACACTTAGGCAAGAAAAACCAAAAGTACAAGTACAGATTAGGTGAAACCTGTATCAAAAACAGCAACCGTTTAGAGGGACCTTGGAATCCTAGTGGATGATCACTTAAATATGGGCCAGCAGTGTGTGGTAGCAGCCAAAAAAGCTTGGAATACTGCACCACATTACGGAAACGATGTTGAGATTTTGGAAAAAGTGCAGAGAAGAGCAACTAAGATGATTAAGGGCCTGGAGACTAAAACATGAAGAGTTGCAGGATTTGGGTTTGACTAGTTTAGAGAAAAGAAGGACTAGGGGTGACAAGATAGCAGCATTCCAGTATTTGAGGGGCTGTCAAAAAGAAGAGGGGGGTCAACCTATTTTCCCAAACACCAGAAGGCAAGACAAGAAACAATGAAAAGAAATTAATCGAGAAGAGAAGCAACCTGGAATTAAGAAGAAACTTCCTAACCTTGACAACAATTAATCAGTGAAACAGCTTGCCCTCAGAAGTCATGGATGCTTCATTACTGGAGGTCTTTAAAAAAAGAATGGACAGCCACTAATCTGAAATGCTATAGAGTCTCCTGCTTAAGCAGGGGGTTGGACTAGAAGACCTCCAAGGTCCCTTCCAGCTCTATTTTGATTAAATTGATTAATGCTCTTCTGGAAGGCCAGGAGGTGGATGGAGGCAATGGGAGAATATTCCAGAGGGCAGGGCCCAAGCAGAAAAGCATAAATTCTTTGGCAGATGGGATCTGAAATAGGCCTCTTCTTCTGGTGTGAGTAGGATGCATCAATCCTATTAGGGTGAGACAGCTCAGGTTTCTGGTATTTCAAGGTAGGGACAGTAAAAAAAATAATACAATAAACCCTAAATAGGCATGTTGAGGTTAAACATTAGTTAAACATATAGTACAAAAACATTTACAAATAATAGAATTGCTGGAAATTAATGTTGTGCTGAATATGAGACAGGCATTTTGTAGCTCTCTGGGCTTTTTAATATTCTAGGGCCAAATGTAATTTAAAATTTTAATTTTAAAGGGTTATCAGAATCATTTTTAACGTCACATAGTAAAAAAAAAAAAGGAAAATATGTTTTAATATGCATACCAAAATGAAGTGGAATTTATTAACTGGCATTCCAAAGTCATGTGATTATCTCAGAAATATTGTTCTAAAAGTTAAAGTTATTACACTTGGGTTAATTGGATTAATATGCATGAATAAATCTCAACAGAGGACCAGAGCATCCTTTCTTCATAATCATCTACTGCAGTGTAGACATTTAAGTGCCAAAAGAAATGCTTATCAACAAAAAGATAGTTGAATTTTATATAAAACGGCTACTCCGATTTTAAAATCTAATCTATTTCCTTTAATATGTATGTATTTTCTGTTGTGTAAGTGTCAAATCTGGTAAATCAGTGTTTTAGCATCTGGGTCTCTCCTCTCCCCCCCGCCTCCCATTTTACATTTCTGCTCATTACTGGTATCATTTACCTTCTTCAAAACAACGTTTTCAAGGGGAAGGGATAATATTTCTGCTTTATTGGTACAGATGCTCTGTTTTTGCACATTAGTAACTTCTGCTGCCTTGTCAGTTACTGCCTTCCAATCAGTTGCTAAGACCAGCAGAGAAGCCTAAGCTTTCACGTAATTGGCTACGGACTGTATTTTGGGAGGAATTTTGCTAGAAGGAAGGGCTGCAGTCTTTCCCCAGCAGCCTCCAGACCATCTTTGCTTCATCATCATCTAAAGAGAAATCCCCAGATAAGGCATAAAGCTTTTAGCTAGAAGAGGGAGAAAATAAGCATGATAATTATTCCACGGAAGCTTACGCATCATCAGGATGATGCAATTGAAAAGATATGGCTACTCCTACATTAGAGGATTTTGCTTGTTTCATGGGAGTGCCGATTAGACACAGCTACAAAAGGTAGGTAGGAGGTTGATTTAATATATATATATATGGAGAGAGAGAGAGAGAGAGAGAGAGAGAAGGTTTATAGAGTTTGCTGCACTGGGCTGCATACCATATGTGTCACTTGGAGCAAGGATTTAGAGAAAAGAGATTTTTCCTAAGAATACAGAAATCTGTACGTGAGAGTTAAATCAATTCATGTCAAAGCAATTTAAAATGTTCTGTGTAGTGCTCATAGAAAATAAACCTTTTATTTTTTTATAATAGCATTCACAGAAAGATTTCTAATTTTCTTTTAGGTATTGCATTTGAACAGTGTCTTTTGTTTTTCTCATTTAAAACTTGGATCAATTTGTTTGGTTTTTTTCCTCCAGAAAACATTGACAATCTGTATATAAAGTTGCACAAAGAAAATGTTAAGTAAATACAGGTGAATGCATAATCCGTGTTTTGAATATTTGTACTTAAGATTCAATATCTCAGAGGCTTAAAGATGCTAAGGATCAATGCTGATTTATAATAGTAGCTATATGCTAATAGGAACACCAGTACAGTAAAACAGAAGGCATAAATTTAAAAACTGAACGTGTTTCTTTGGTCTACAATTTCGCCGTGGTTTTCAAAGATTTCAGATTGTTTTATGGAAAAAATGTCAGTTTTTACATGCTCATCTTTAACCAATTCAGCAGATTTAAATGGGAAACAATGTTACCTGATAATTTATGAATAGTATTATCTGCTCTGGCTTTTATTTCCTATAATAGAAGTGTTGATAGAAATAGAGTTGCTGGATAAATACCTGACTTAGTCATAACTTCCAAATCCTGATTACTAATCCTTCCCAAAGTGCATCTGCTGAACATAAAGCAATGATTTTTTATTCTTTGTAAAATGTGGTAAATGCAAATATGAAGAATCAGGAATCGGGTCTAAATTACAGTATAACAGTTTGGGAAAAAACAGACCTCTTGCAAATTATTTAAGCCCATTTGCCTTATATTAATATAACTGCAGCCTAAGGCTACTTGTAAATTGCTTTTGCATAACTTTATTAAGTCATGAACAGAATTAGAGTGTAGTGTAAATACCACATAGTCCATTCATCAATGAGTTAGAGGAGGATTGTTTTAACTTTGAACAGCATTGTTCAATATTGGATTGGCTAATCAGGTCTTCCCTGTGATAAGTTCAAAATGGGTTTTCTCAATCATTCTGGATATGTTTCAAACTCAAAATAGCCCCGTTTGATATTTAAATGAGTTACTGACACAGCTGACTCTTAACTCCAAAGACTTCCAAAATAGTAAAAACTAATTTTGAAATCAAGATAACGTTGGGCTTTAAACAAAGAGTTTTAACTTAAATATGTTTAACATCCAAAATATGTTCGATATCCCTAGATAATAGAAAAATATGTATTATTTACTTATAGAGCTAAGAACGATTTGCTAGCAGCTTTGAATAGTTCATTTTTGCTAACAAGGGATATATCTGTTGTTGGGAAATGAATATGTCTCCTGTCCTGTATTGCACTGAATTAATAATATAACCACATATAAATTAAGACTTTGCTACACTGATTTCTAAAAAGTTATTATATATTTAAAATATTCATTGCAATTGGTTGAATCTAAAATAATTGATGGAATCATCCATGTGGGGTGGTCTTTTACTTATATATTAGGCAATAATTTCTACTTTATACTGTATATACCTTCAATATAAAGTTCTTAAATCTGTTTTTTTATTTTTATTACTAGCTGATAACCCGGCATTGCCCGGGTATTTATTTATCCCAATTCTGTATTAGACAGGAAAAGAAAGAATTATATCAATAGTATCAAATCAAAGTAATTTTATTTACAGGGTTTTAAAAGTATAAGTACAGTATACAAATTATAAAGTAAAATCAGTTTTGCACAATAAAGTAAATGTAAGAAAAAGACACTTGGGCCTGACTCTGTTACCAGTTGTAGAAGAAAGCTGGCTCAACCACTGTGGTGAGAATTAGAGACCTAATTGCCTGGCCAAGAGGCTGGGAAAAATTCTACAGGGAACAGCCTTTGAGGTGATTATCTGAATTAGCAGGCACCTCCTCCAACAACTTGCCCTCTTTGCTTGAAGCTGAGGGACTGGGGGTTTATTTTTTGTTTGTTTGCTTTTTGTTTGTTTGTTTTAAGAACTAATCCCCCTTACCAGAGGGAGCCCCCTCTGTACTGTGACGCCGTTATCATGGCAACTCTACTGTGCTTTGCAATAGAAGCCATTTTAAGGCACAACAGGCTGAATCTTAACATAACTTGAATCCAAAATGCACACTATCACTGTCAAAAGTACTGTGATTTGACACTATAGATATAATTGATTCCTTTTCATTGCAGCGGTCCAGGCATTCCAGAGTTATGCTGGCACACACACACACGCACACACACACACACAGAGCCATTTTTATATATATAGACTAGCTGATAACCCGGCATTGCCCGGGTATTTATTTATCCCAATCCTGTATTAGACAACCCAATCTCCCTCCCTCTGGGGAACCCTTCCTGATTCCCGGCGGAAGACGAGAGAAAATCTCCACCCCTCCACGCCCCCCTGAAATCCCCCCACCCCTCTCATTGCCTGCCACAGGGTGGCCTCCACGTCCCAGTAGTATTTGGTAGCCAGGAAGGCCAGGGCCAGGGCCAGCCGCAGCACCCATGCAGGAAGTGGCAGCGGGCGCCCAGAACCTTTGCCCTGGGAGGCCTCTGGAGGCGAGGAGGCCTTTTCAGGCGGCCGGCCCTCCTCTTCACCACCATGGGCCATGGCCACCGCTGGCCGGGCTGGGGAAGCATCATCTCTCGGTCCTGCCTCGCTTGGGATACAGGTCGGCGGCAGCCTCGCATTTCTTTTGTGGATCTCTAAAGTGGCGGCGTCTTGGGGGGGGCTCAGTCGACAGGCGGCTCCACTTCGGCCTCGGGCAGTGTGGCATGGCAGCTTCCAGCTGCCCTTCCTAGCTGATATTTATTTGGGGAACCCTCCCTGATTCCCGGCTGGAGAGGAGAGAAAATCTCCCCACAGCTTTCCCCTCCGCCTTAAAACGGAGGAAGAAACCCCTCAGGAAAGAGGCCACAAAATGGAGGATGCAGCGGGGTCTTTGCCAGCTTTAGCTGTCCTACTCTCTGCCTGTAGGGGCCAGCTGGGACTGAAAGGCCGGACTGTAGACTGCTCCCTACAGGCAGTGTGATGGACAACCATAGCATGGAAAGAGGATTGAGGACCCCGAGTGCTGGGCAGGAAATTCTGGGAGTCCAGACATCTTGAGGGTGTTAGGGTGTCTTACCCCCACAGTATTTGTTTCCAGATAGTAAGTCATCTGTGTGCCAAGTTTGGTTGAAATTGCTCGAGGCGTTCCAGAGTTATGCTGGAACATACATACATACACACATCCATTTTTATATATATAGATTTTATGCTTCCAGGTTTTCATTCAGTCATGTATTCCATCATCGATCGTTGGAATTTGGAGATTGTTCCTTACTATATCTTATGTCAGCCTAAGAAGTTCTCGTTTTTGTTCTAATTATTTGAAGTTAGCAAAAGATAAAAGCGTACTCTTAATTGAATAATTATAAATGGTCTTGCTTTCTTTTACAGAAATATTGCTGATCCTGAAGATTGGCTGTATCTTCAATTGATTGGGCTCTTCATTCTGAACTACTTGCTAGTTTGAAGAGCTGCCTTGCTCCATCTTTTCTGCCAGCACATCAACTGGAGAAATGAGAATTGAGTGCTGCAAATGGAAGAGCATCATTCTTGAGTGACATCAAACCTTTCTTGGTGGAAGAGCAGTCTCTTCTTTGACAGTCTGATGCTAGCGTACAGACAATTGCTCAGCCTGTTCACTGCATTCACCTTAGTGCAACTTAGATCTCTCCTGCAAAGTAAATGTCGATAGCCAGTTTTCATAAAACGTGTCAGATTGAATGTATTTAAATGTATGTATTTAAGGAAAACCAACCATGATCTCATTCTGTTCTGTTTTAGTTTTAGATTTTTATTTGGGCTTTTTTTGTTTTGTTTTCCTTAGCTACACAGTCAAGTGCAAAGGATTTAGTTTCATCTGGAAATCAATGGTTTGTATTAGGACTCTTTGTGAAGTAGGGAGTAGACCAAGTTATGAATTTCAGAGTGACAGATGATAAAATGAGAATAGGTATCTAATCTAGTGGCTAGATATGCTATTCTATAAAACAAACTTACTTGGTTTTGAATAGATCTAAATCTATTTAAGTAACTTTAAATGTTTAAGTGGGTTAAAACATCTTCTGAGAGGGCTTTTAAAGCTTTTTTAATCAGTTTGGGATAAAATCATGAGTCAGTCACAGAATTTAAGTTCACATGTTGATTTCAGCTTCCTTAAAATTAACTAATCTTAGTATCCCTGTTCTCCTGCCTTCACTTGGACTTTCTGATAGGTTAGATAAAAGTATAATCCCCATCATAGTCCTAGATCTGTTACCTAAGTTCTAGGTTGCAGGTAAATTAGTTGCTGAATAATTTCATTTGAACAAAGGTGCATTTCTTGGTGATGGAAGTGGCAGGATTGAGGCATGATATCAGAGCCAAAGGCATCTGATTTAAACAATAAATTTTCTACTTTCCCATCTCCATATTTAGGGAAAACAATGACTTAAGCTATAGCAGATATCACTACAGAAGTAACCATCATGTGTTCAATTATTTTGAAGCAGTGTGGACTTTGAGGAAGTTTTGTAAGGTACATACAAAACAGTTTCTATGTAAACAAGCAATAATTTAAGTTGAAGATTTTAGTGTTTTAACTGTATAATTTTGTGAGGTATACATGTTGTGGAGTTGATTTCCAAATGAGGTACTTCAGTATTAAATTAGATATCTTCATAACTGTGCGTGTCTCCTGGGGACAAAAATGTGTTTTGTAAAGGATTACAATGCCTTGATTAGACCTAATTTGTAAGCTTGAGACTTCTTTTTCTAAATGCAATTCTGCTCATAAGTCATTTATCTAACCTTATATGCAGCCAGTGTAGGAGCCAATTCTTGACTTTTTTTGTATGTTTATATTCTTTCGTAATAATCTTAGAAAAACTGTTGTACAGCAGACCACTGCTGAAAGTGGTTATACTCTTACCAGCTGTGGTCTGAGTATTCTTTTAATATAAGCTGACATCAGTTTTTGAGGACTTGAAATATCAGGAAACTGATTGTTTTCGACCTGTTCTTCTGTTCCACTTAATCTACACTTTCATACCTGTAACTCAAATTTTAGATGTTACTTAAAATGCAATGCATTTTATATTTTCTCTGTCAATATTCATGTCCTTGGAAATAGAAGGCTTGTTATCTTGAAACCTGGTGTTTGCTTGCAATGAGAGTTAAAATATACAAAGGAATTGACTTTCATAGAGTGCTGAAAAGAACATGTTATGGAATATATAGAATGCATTTCAAATTATCTGTTTCCTGTTGGGTGGCTTTCTTACCCCTTAGAGGGAAAAACTGTATTTCTCACTAGTCACCAGACTCAAAAGTTAGTTATTCAAACATCTGAGCCATCTGGTGGAAATAAACAAATGTCAGCCCTGAGCTCTATATTATTGAGACAATATGAATACCAATAAACACATGCATTATCTGAAGATTGAAGGGATTAAACCATTCTAAATTGGATGATAAAAATAGTTTTGAAACGGATTATTTTTCAATCATGCTTTAGTAGATTAGTAGGCAAATAAATTATTTTAAATAAGACCCAATTCAAAGTATATTAGCACCGTCTAGTGATAATTTCAACTGAGTATAAATTGAAGTGTTTGTATTATCAGCAATGTCCAGGGAATCACTAATTTTTCCTTTCATTTAAATTAATTAAAGGCAGTGGGTTTAAGCATTTTCTGAGTATAACATTCACACTAGGTACAAAAGTAATGATGCCAAGTCAGTTGTTTTAATTTTTTTTATAAACAGTATTCTTCAGTAAATAAAGTTGCTAAAGATAGTAATTGGATTTATGTTGGAACATCAGTGTTCTCTCATACAAAAGTGTGAAAAAGCAAGATGTATTAAGTCAGAAAAATATATAGCTAATTCTACAGGGCAAAGAACCATTCAATCACGTCCAGGTAAGCTGATAATAAACATCTTGTTCAACATTTCACTAGTTATTTCAAATATTTCTCAAACTTAAAAGATTGCCCCTCTCCCAGTCTTTATATTGGTCTGTATTAACTAAAAGCAATGCTTTTTGCCATTTATACAAAGCATTTTTAATCTGTATTTTTAAAAAAAAAACAGAGTTCATATGGGCTTAACACATGAAAAGATGGTTCAGCTCTACTTGCAAAACCCAAAGATACACAATCAGTTTTGAAATGCAATTTAAGCCATTAATTGTTGGTGTGACTTTAAAGTTTTCTAGTATTTGTATGGTAGTATTGCTGCCTAAGAGTAAAAGCATTCTCTGCACAAAAGAAAATTACTGTAGTGGCTTTGGTTTTTAATTAGATTTTTTCTCCCTGGTGTTTCTTTGTAGACTAAAACAAAATCTTTTAAGTTTCTTACTACAGATAAAGCTATGTGCAAGAACCTCAAAATGCTAAAATCTAGCATAATGCCTTAGATCTGTTTTTAAGTCTTGTATATTCCTACATAGCTGTCTGATGTATTATATTTGTATAGTGAATTGTGTACAATTTTGGAATAAGCGCATCATCACTTAGCTTTCAGTCGTTGAGTAGAGATGATGGACACATTACGTCAAACATTGACTTTTTTTCCTTTTGGTCATTCGTGAGTTTTATTTGTACAGTTCCTCATGAAGTTACATCTGAGATGTGTATGAGTGTGTGTATATGAAAAGATTATACAAGGGTAAAACTAAGCAATATATAAACTATGGTTCTTCAGGAGAAAGCTTACAGTGTTTTCAGGTTGTGATTTATTTTCAAGACTGAGTTAACTTTGAACATCACTTTGTTCACCTGCATTGATGTTTGTATTTCTAGTGTGAGCAGTTTATGCAAAGGTAGATATATTCAGAGAAATTTTAAATACATTTATGCAAGTTAATATTGCTTTGCTGATGCTATTTGCTTATTTGATGTTAAATAATGCTATTGTAAATAAAGAATTCAGTTATTGCATCATTTAATAAATTTTAATGCCTTCGGGTTTTACATGGTTTTAGATATAGCAATATTTCTTTTGTTGTGCCTTTTGTGTGTGTTGACAGCTGGTACCAGAATAGTCAGACAAGCTTCTGTTTATAAATATGTGTGGGAACCATACTGAGTCCTAATCACTACCTTTGTTGCCTCAACATTTTGGCTGTAAGCGTCAACAACCAGTAATCAAATCTTGACATTGAGAAGTCATGGAATGCTGTAATGTATGTCTTGGAAAGAATAAGTTACAGGTAGTCCTTGACTTACAACAGTTCATTTAGTAACTGTTCAAAGTTATAACAATATCGAAAAAAAAGTGACTTATTACTATTTTTCACACTTAGGACCATTGTAGCATCCCTATGGTCATGTGATTACATTCAGATGCTTGACAACTGATTCGCATTTATGACGGTTGCAGTGCCTTGGAGTCACGTGATCCCTTTTTGTGATCTTCTGACAAGCAAAGGCAATGAGGAAATCAGATTCACCTAACAACTGTGTAATTAATATAACAACTGCAGTGATTCACTTAACAAATGTGGCAAGAAAAGTCGTAAAGTAGGGCAAAATTCACTTAACAAATTTCTCAATAATATTTTGGCTCAATTGTGGTCGTAAGTTGAGGACTACATGTATAGATGGCATTTTCATAATTAACAATATAGGCTACTAAAATAGCCTTGACTTTCTTCCTAACCTCCTCCTGTCTTCTCCCTTTTTGACTGTTGTTTTAATTCACGCAAGAAAAACTTGAAGGGTGATCAGTCCATCAACTGGACAATCGCTAGATGTGCTCAGAATATAGTTACCTGTCATGAATGTTCGCATTTGAATTTAATTTTCATTAAAAGGCCAGGTGAATTGGCTACTTTCCTGTTTCCATGTATGCCTTGAAAAGAACTGAAGAAGCTTCTTGGATGAAAAACAAAATGTTTTCAACAACAACCAAAAAAAAAAAAGTTCAGTTGCATTTTGAAAAGCACCTTTGAGACATTAGTTTTTACAATGAAAACAAATATAGAGCACTTCCTTTACAACCAATAGCATATAGACATAGAATCAACAGAGTAGTTTGTGATCTACATTAGATCTCTAAATGCTCAGCAACAAATTTCTAAAGGTCTTTGAGCCCAGTAGTTCAAAAACTGCAAGTAAACTGAAAGTTTTTTTTTAAAAAATCAATAAGCATTTCGTTCCAATGTTCTTTACCTATAAAATAGCTTAGGTCAAGAAGTACAATGAAAAATAAAACATTTTTTTTAAATGACAACCACTCTTAGAATTGACATTGAAGATGTCAAAGTGGCAGATAACTTCTGTCTTTTAGGACCAACCATTAATACAAAGGAATAAGCTGTTAAAACATACACTGCAGATTAGCACTCAATAGAGCAGCCAGCCTTTGAAAAGATACTTAGATGCTATGATGTGTCTCTTCTTGTAAAGATCAGTCATAATACTTGAGGAAGTGAAAATTGGACTCTGAAGAAGTAGGGTAGGAAAAGTTCTGATGCTTTTAAACTTCAGTGTTGGAGAAGACTTGAGAATACCATGGACTTCCAAGAAAACAAACATCAAACAAATCAATGCAGAGTTGATTCAAATTAAACTAATCAACAAACAATTCTCAGCCAACAAATCAACCACTTGAATCACAAATAACCAGGCTCAAACTACCATACTTTGACATAGCTCTCTGAAAAAGGCTATAATGCTAAGGATGGTGAAAGGAAAGAGAAGGAGATCCATGCAAAGGATGGAGTGACTGTCTACAACAGCAATAGGTGAACTACTGGAACACCTAGAGCAGGGCTGTCAAACTCCTGACCCACAGGCGGATGCATCACGTGCTGCCCATGCCCAGTTTAGCAAAGGGGGAAAAAGTCCCGATACATCACGTAACGCCACCGTGACGATGTGAGTTTGACATCCATTGACCTAGACTGAGGATCAGGTTGGGGACAGATTGTTATGGAGAAAATCTATAATCACTACAAGTTGACACGAACCTTGTAACTCATAAGTAAACTGATTCAAGGAGCAATATGTTTCCCCCATTCACAGTAATAGTGATAAGAGGCAGTATGTGGTTTGATACAAATGTTACTTTTGCTTAAACAATTTGCATCAAATAAAAACGTATGGAGACTGCACGCATCAGTCTTCAGATATTAATTTCTCTCCCACCAGACTCTTAACAATATAAAAAACAATACAATTAAACATATTAAGGTGCAAATCTTAACAGTTCCAAAATCATGCTAATTGGGAATGATAGAGACTGAAGCCCAATTTCGAATGGCAGAGTTTTTTTAAAAATGGCTTACTCCTATTGCATAGTGTGGCTTTTCTAAGATCTAAACTGAAAACTCGAGGAATATATCCCTGTACAACCAATAAACGGTGTAATTGATTCTGCTTCTCCTTGGCTGGGTTTACATGATGCACTGAACCACAAATCAGGCAACACTGTTTAATGAAATTTGTGTAAAACCAGACCATATAGTTATCATTAAATATGACATGAAGCAAACAATTAAATTACTTGTTGGTAAGCATACTGTGCAAATAGCTCATAATCTGCTCCTCTTTTATCGTGGTATCCAGGCAAGGAAGCATCTGAGTGGTCATCCAGCTAGAAATTCACAGAGACAATAATGCTCTTGGAACTCCAGTTTGGGGTTTTTTTTCCCATAACTCCAAAGCAGCAGAGACATAAAGAAGCAATTATACTTTTTAAAAATAGCATATATATTAAAATAGAATGCTTTATAGACTGGATCATATGCTTTGAAGCATACAAAAAAAATAGTTAAATTTTTTTTAGTTGGACACAGAGTCAAAAATTATTCCATCTTGCTGAACATTGACCTGGATCAGACATTGCATCACCAAGGTTTGTTTATGATTTTGCCATCACCCATTTTCCCAACCCTTAAGATATTCCTTGGTGATGCAAACAGTAGTGCTTTTAAAAAAAAAACATCAGCCAATCTGGAGGACCACTGCTTGGAGAAATCTATACTAGATAGAATTAAAACCAGAATTTCATAATTTTTGAAAGAATAGAAGATGGGTCTCCCTGCTGATTTATCCTAAAATAAGAATGGATCATGAGACTAAGTGTTTCACCAGATATCAAAACTGAACCCTGAGGATCCTTGATTAAGGGAAAAAGTTGGTAAACAGGAAGATATACCTGGAGTTTGACAAGTTTTTTCAGAAGGTTACAGTAGAGGAGACAAAAGTCAACTGAATTTCTAGAAACACAGGAACATACTTTAGAAGCTTCATATTTCATACCATCAAGCAGTTTTACCCAGAGCAACATAAAACTTTAGAAGCTTCATATTTCATACCATCAAGCAGTTTTACCCAGAGCAACATAAAACTGCTTATATGAAGAACTTGTGATCATTTGGCTATGCTTAACTGCAACTCCAGGTCCAGACCACTTGGAGAAGCCATCACCTCATCACTTTATCATTTAGATTAAATAACACCAACAAAAATGCAAACTATGATTTTCACATGATGAAAAATCATGGCTGAGATTCACACTGAGCAACATATTTTCCAAAATTAAAATACTCATTTGAACTGTTTCAGTTGGTTTTGTAATTTTTGTAATTCAGTTGGTTTTTGTAATTTTGGTACGCCTGAATTTGTCAATTAACAAAATAAGGCAGCTTCTTGTTGTAATTATGAGGTCCCATATCTTCCCCAAGTCTTATTTTCCCCTTGGAATACAAGTAATTACACAATCATTAATAATTAAAGCAAAGTTTCTCAATCTTGGCAACTTTAAGATATGTGGACTTCAATTCCCAGAATCTCTGGGTCCTCACATCTTAAAGTTACCAAAGTGAGAAACAATGAGCAAGATACAAGACAAACAGACTGGCCTATCCCACAAAAAGTTGCTGTGGAGATAAGAATGGGAGAGTTCATAACATTTGAGCTTCTCCGAGATGAGGTGACATAACAATGTAAATAAGAAATAGTAAGACCACCACCTGTTTAAGCTACAAGTTGCTGTCATCAGGTCAGTAAAAAAATGCAGCTGTGAATGCAGTTTCAACTGCAGTGTTTTGTGATGCATTTACACATTGTATCATACTTTTAAGTCATAGTTTATGGGAAAAGAACAGGTTCTTGTTCACAGAAAAGGAGAGACATAAAGCATAATCTGCCAAACCCAGTGACTAGGTTAGTAACAATCCACATCATGATTCATCTGCAAAGCAAAGCTATAAAAAAAGAAGCTAAGCCTGTCTTCTCCTTCCAGTAGGTCAGGAATACAACTCCCAGAATTCCAGATACTGGCTAAGAGACCTAGGCATTAGGATCCCAACACAATGCAAAAATTACTTTGGTGGAGATCTATTTAAGCATGGCTTATAGTAAAACAAGTATACAGTGTGGAGATTTGGGTATTAGTGATTGTGTTACAGCCTCTAAATTCTAAGCTTGAAATCCAGTTTGATTATATTTGGATGTCTAGATACATCAGTGCAGTTGCCTAATTTTATTTAACCAGGCTGCTGAGTAAGGCTGAGTTCAATGAAAGCATTAAGGAAAAATGAAATGATGTGGTAACTTAATGAGGTATTAAACTTGTTACAATAAGGGAAGCTTAATAATATGATACTTTCCTGTCCCTAAACGATCCTTCCATAAAGCTCTAATAAAGTTGTTTTTAAGAGCTCCCTTTTAAAAAACAAATCACCTCTGAGGCCTATATTCAAAGTGCCAGAGTCAACAGAACAGTATCTGACTAGACACAAAATACATTTGATTGCAACAGACCCTTTTATTTGTGTGTATTGTATATTTACACATGAATTACTTGTATTAGCAACAGAGAGCCAGTTTAGTGCAGGAAGTAAGGTGCTAGAGCAGACACACGAAAGCTGCTATAGACACCTTATCTGAAGTTGTACAAAATAAAGGGAAGTTATAAAGTCCCCAACATGTGCCTTTCGCAAGCAAGCAACTATCATCGTTCAATTGTTTGTAAGCTTTTTTTTCAGGATGACCAGACTTTAATAAGGGATCGGATGCAGGGAAGTTTAAATGTCGGAGGAACGTCAAAGCCATTTATTCGCGCTTTCCGAACCTGCCCCGTCCCCTCCGGAGGTACTGCATAACAGTTCCTCAATTTCCTGGAAGTTGAGGAAGACGGATCTCCGTAAGGAGTAAAGGTAGGAAGTTAATTTTCGGAGGCTCAGGGCGGCAACCTCGGGATTTCCCCATGCTAAAGAACTTTCTGGCGCCCGCAAACCTTCCGATCGCTTCTAATATCCCCGTCCAGAATCGATCCAGAATCTATCTTTTTTTTCGGGGTGGGTGGGGGAAGCGAAAACCCAACAATTAACTCCCGATGCTCGCAATCCTCCTAAAAAGGCGTTTCCGTTGCACTTGCTTCTAAATCAACCAAATTCAAAGAAAAGGAAGCAAGTCAGGGTTCCTCCTAGCTCGGCTATGCGGGCGGTTCGGTTTAAACGATTGCGGCTTTCATGCAACTCGGCGGACTCAAATGTAGTTTCTTTGGGACATATGGCATCCAATTAACGCGACTCTCAGTCATGTTGTACTGCTAGGTTCTGTGAAGCTAGCCATTTGCGACCTACTTACAAACCGTAGCTCAGCCAAGCTGTGAGCAGACTTCCTGTTGTTTGGCTAGCTTCTCCAAGATTTTTCAGATATTCTCTAACGAGTTGGCTCACATTACCAGCCAAAATATAAATTGTTTCTAGTTTAATCTGTTTTATAGGTTTATTATATAAATAATGGTAACATAAGTATCACTTAAGGTATTGTGTGAACAGGTATTGTGTGAACGGATGTAACTAGCAGTATAGGTGTTGGAAGACCACACTGATTAAGTTAATGGGGACACCTAACAAACAGATTTGCTCTCCCACAATCTGCCTTGACCTAGTATTTCAGGTCTTGAGCCAGATTTAACTGGCCTCCCCTCACAGCTGCTGGGAGAAACTGGTCAGTCCTTTTTCCTAGTCCCACAGAGGGCTATTAGAGAATCTGGAGAAGGGGGCATTATGCAAATTGAGTTGGAAGAAGAGGAGGAGGAAAGAGGAAGCATTATTCTAATACCTCAAAAGATAACTAATTTTCTCAAATGACCTACTGAGTTTTGAACTTCCAGGTGTTCTGGAAACAGTTTAACATGTCTACTGTAGATACATTTTTAATGTAGCTATTCTGTTAGTTGCTTGACTGAAAGTCAACATTTAATGGAGTGCCAGTCTGTTTCTTAATCCATGTTCCCTGTATATTTTTAATACATTAATGTAACAAGGACTTAAATTCCTCTTGACAACATGCCTTGTGTATAATGGCTGAGTGTAACCTGAATGTATTTTTTTAAAATGCATTCTGAATATTACAATGTTTACTTGTAATATTCAATAAAGATCTTTGAGACAAGCAAGTATGATGAAGCAAAAAAATAGTTCAGTGGAGTCTGCATCTGAATATATATGCAGAGTACCTATCGAAAACTTTGTAAGGTAGTTTTGAAGCATATTCCGTTGTATTTCTGTATTTGTCAAAGCTAGTCTGATCAAATAATTTGTATACTGAGAGTAAATAATGTAAGAATTGGTGGTAAACTATGTCCTTAATTTTAAATTTTCATTCTGTGGAAACTTTGCCAAGAATGTATCCAATGGAACTCAAGAAGGATTTCCTTCTGAACCTTTCTGCATAAGGCGGGGCTGTTAACGAATACAATTAAATGGGCCGAAGGTGATTTTTACAACTTCCCAGTTAAAGACAGATGCACCGTCTTTATATCTCCCTGCCTTCACACATTTTTTATCTTTTCACACGGTAGTCCTTAAATAGCCCTAGATCAAGGTTTGATTGGTCCCGAACTCTGAGGGAAGCTCAGATTTAACACTTAATCGACGCCCGACCTTCGCGCCAATGGGGCTATCTTATCTTCAGCCCCCGGTTTCTCCCAGGGGATTCTCTTCTCGGTGGACAGAACTCCTTTCCGCCGATTCTTATTACTCGGCTGTGGGTATCTGAAACACGAGCGTTGTCCCGCCACCCCTCCCCCTTCCAACGAGAGTAACACCATACAATCAAAAGAAAGCTGATCCAGTTGCCTTTACAGAACCTTTTGATTTAGGCACGTCATCATCGGCTTTTCTCGCTTTTTTTGATTCGTTAATGGAGGGTCAACGTTAGAGGAAGTGTGTTTTGAGAAAAAAAATTGCATTTTTTTCTGGCCGGCTCATTTTCAGTTAGAGGCGGGAAAGAAAGCCGGATGAAATTGGTCAACGTTTCAGCAGTGCTACTCGTCGCATCGAGGCAGAAAATGGACCGTTTCATTTTAGTAAATCAATTGTGTGAACTCCGCGTGGCTCGCGGAGCAACATATATTTTTGGTACAAGGCCTGAACCAAGGCATATGGGGCTTAGCCAAATACGGTTTTGGCAAATGGTAACAACCATTAATCGAACCCGAAACTTCGGAAATGCCCAGCCTTTCTCTTCTGGATGGATTCATTCTTTTCGTTAATGTTCACTTGATATCGATTGGAGACGTTTCGGGGAGTGTGGCCGTGGATACAGTCCCCCCCCCCTTCTCATGGCCAACGTTTATTCAAGCCTTTTATACAGTCCAAGCACGAAGGAGACTCTCGAAGGAACTGGTTTTGTAAGCAAAAGGGGTTTACAAATTACAACATAATAACATAATTTTCCACACTGCTAGGCAAGCTTTTTTTAAATTAATGAACAAATGGCTAGAGGAACAATTACAGTACTGCTTTCGCAAGAAAGCACCAAAACGAATTCCTGGAACACTTGGAGGAAGGTCAGACGAACGCAAATCAGAGCGATGCATTTCGACGAAGCACTTTTGGATATTTTCGAAATTAATCCTCCCATTTCCGACTGCTAACTCCTAAAAGGTCCTCGGTCGGAAGGGTCTTGCTACAAAACGATTCGAGGGGGGGAGGGGAACCGCCTGTCCGAGCCAAAGGACGCCCGTCGAAACCCGCCTCCCATAATAGAAAAATCCCAAGGCGGGAACCTGAGACTCCCGCGGGGTCGGCTTCGCAGATCCTATGATTTTGTTTCAGGGTAGCCAGTAGCGGATCCTCTCAATGCAACGGGAAGCCCGAAGGAAAACGGGAGCTGCTCCCAGAGCTCTCCCCTTCCAATTCGGCCCACTCGTTTAGCCCATGCCTAGAAATCTCGATGCCTCGCTCGGCTTCCAAGCCCAAGAGTTGGCGGTCGGCCTGCTTGTCTCTTCCCGCTCTTTTTTTAGGACCCCTTGACCGGAAAATCGGACGAGTTTAGTTGCGCTGCGTAACTTCTGGCGAACATTGGGTGACCACAAAGACGGGCGGCGTCTCTTTGCTGCCACGAGACGGTCGTCGGAGTTTTGGGGCCCACATAGGTGGCTTTATCAGAAAGTGGCTTACGGGGCTTTCTGCAAGGGGAGGCTCAGCCGGAAGCTACAAGGCCGACTGCGTTTAGGAGTTTACCCCCCGAAACTGCGAAGCTTGGGCGCAGCGGGAAGGGTCAGGAAGGAGTAGCAGGTAGCTGGCTTTGTCGGCACTGAGAAGCATCACGCCTGAGCCTGTCTTGGATGGGACCCCACCGCCTGTAAATTCCCCACGGGATAATCATCCAGGAACTAGAATCGCTGCAGAACGACTTTCAATTCGGGCTCTGCTCCAAGGAGACTTAACTTTATGCAAGGAATTACCGCACTATTCCTCATCTTTGTATCCTACAGCGAGATTCAGGTTCATGGGTATCTGCAAGGTATGGTCGAAAAACGTAAGATGGCGGCCTACGAAATTAAGGTTGAAGCTCCTCCCTTATTTATGTGCCGCCATCTTGACTTTTTTGACCAACCTGTGGGTCTTTGCACTTTCAGGGCGTCGTAATTTCCCGTAACACTCCCCGACCGGGTGGGGCTCCCACAATCCGAAGGGGCGGGCAGCCCGTCGAGTAAACCAGACATTGTTTCCAGACCAGGTTGCATTTGAAGTCGAATCGGTCAGACTTTGGGTTAATCAATGCCTGAAGGAAGCCGCGCACTAAGTAGGGTCGTTTCAAATTTTGAGTGCGCGGTTTTGTGTGAACACAAGTTTGGATGTTCAGAGTCTGTTCTGTGTTTCTCGCACTTGCAGTCTCCTTCGGAGATAAATATGCACACCAAGTGGCTCGCTCCTGACTTCATCGCTTTCACCAGACCCGAGTCCACTCATGGTTCACGCTGCTCTAAGAATCTACATTATTTGTGGAAACTACGATTTACCTCCGTAAGTCCGCCCGATGAAGGGAGGAGGAGCCGAGCTGGACGACAGCTGCTCTCCGCCAGCAGGCAGCTGCGAGAAACGGTGCTCTGGGACCGCACGCCCGAGACAAGGGCAGGAGCGATAAGTGGGCCTGGGAAAGGCGCGCTAGTCTCCCAACAGAGTCCGCGGTTTCCTGCAACCGCTGATTATGCCGAGAGGCCGGCGAAATAAGCGCCACGCTCCCGGTAGCAAGACCAGGGAGTCGGGGTGAACCGTTGCCGTTCCTTAGGAAGGCAGCCTGCGAAGCCACACCGAGGAGCCGTAGCCCGCCGTCCATAAGAGAAGCATCGGCCAAAGAAAGCTCCGGGCCCGCCCTTCCTATCTGCCGCTGGCCTTGACGGACCACGCCGGCTGGATGAATCGAGCTGCATTGAGTGGCCCAGAGAGCCCTGGAAACAGAAGTGGGAGGTTGAGGGCCGCTCCGGTCCCCGCTCTCCTCCCTCGGGCGCTGGCAAAGAGCCACCCGTCTCTTAACAGACGGCGGCGTACAGGCTCAGTTCTGCACGCGTCTTCCCCTAGCCTTTTTCTTTGGGTCTCCCGCTGCGGGAGGGGCGAAGGGATTCCCGAAAAAACACGGGCTGCCGTTTAAGGACGGCGATCCCCAAATAAGAGACCGCAGTTCCCCAGCCAGCAAAATACATCTGGGACCCGCGTAGGCAAAGCAGCTCTTCCGCAGCTGAGGAAGTTTATTGTAGCGGGAAACTATGTTAGGTCTCTCGTTTTCTGAATTGGGCGCTTTCTATCTGTGTGGCTCATGCAAGGCGAACTTTTCTCTGCCTTCCTCTGCAGCTCTCGTCCACAAAGGTCTGCCGGCACGATTGTCCCCGCAGCCGCCTTCCCTCGGGAGAGCCCTCGGGTAGCAGCTGGGAGAACACGTGCGAACGTGTTCTGCAGTGCAGAAAAGCCGGTAAAGGAAATAAAGCCTCTAGTGGTCCTTCTAGCACGGTCGTTCTCCTTCAAAACAACAACTTTCGAGGAGGCAGGAATGAGATTGTATTGGAAGGTCCCAGAATTGTTTCCGGAAAATGTATTTTCAAACAGCTAAGCCGCCATCTAGGCAAATTTACTCAAGAGTAAATTGTGTCACAGCTGGGTCCAAAACAGGCATGCATAGAAATACGGCTTTAGAGGAAGAAAAGGTTGTAAGTCTGATGTAGTTCAGTCACGGACCTTCCCCCACAAACACGTTTGCAGTGCAATCCTATCTACTTTATTCATTTAGCAATGCTCATTGTGTTGGGGGTTATTCACTGCCGGTTTCATCATTAAAGCGCCACCACTTCTAGAAATGTACTTTTAAGAGCCCTGTAATTGCAAAGCTAGAAAGGATTCAGAAAAGAATTAAGCCGGTCGAGGAGACAAGTCTTCCTCAAACTAACCAAGGCTGCTGCAGTCCATTATCTCTTTCCTAAGGAATAAAACCCACACGTGTGTGTAAACACGCAAACGTGATTGTATAGCAAACTATTCTTTTTTCCTCCCGGGAAAAATGGGATTATTTGGCTTGCTTAGAATAAAGTCCTGCACCCACGTACCTCACACTAAGGACCTCTGAAAGGGAAGGAAGTGAAGATTGTAAATATTTAGAGCTTTTCACGGACAGTCCTATAAAACCTATTGCCGCCGAACCTTTCTCAGGTAGCCTCTTCCATCGTTTCAGATGCGTTTCCCAGTGACACGAGAGAGAAACAGATCATACTTTCACCGGCCTCTCAATTTCTCTCTCAAACGCATAAATATAGCGGACGGGAGAAAGAATTGCTTTCCCCGGAGCTTTTCTCGCCCTCCTGCCCTCCCGGGAATGGCACTATAGAGCCGAACAATCTCAGTCAATACGGCCAACGACGGCAGGGTTGGGCGTTGTAGTCTAATTCATCTGAAGGACACCAAGGGACAGGAAAACGGGACGGCTGCGCTTCTCTCCCCCACGGGGCCTCCGAGCTTGAGGGCCATTGGATCACCATCGAAGCTTCTGAAGAAAATTCGGGAAGGTTCCGGGCTGAGCTGCCCCCCTCCTTAAAGGGAAGCGCGCGGGAGGCGGGGCTGACTCCCACCGAGGAGATAGTGGGCACGCGCCTGCCGAGCCCAGCTCCCCAGCCTGAGGTACCCCCGGCTCTTCCGCCAGACAGGTTGGCCCGACATTTCGGCTTCTGGGCGGGGATTACGGGCCTCAGCCGCCCCTCCCCGAAGCGCGCTGCCTCAGCTCTGCCTCTTCTCCGCCTCACAGGTGCCGCGTCTTTTCCAGACAGGCGCGCAGTGATGGCTTCGTCGTTGGCGGGGACTGTGCCTTGCAAAGAGGCCGGCGTTGCAGAGGGCGAGCCCATGCTGATGCTGTTCCACAGCTGTCCCGCCGGCGCCGCTTCCTTTGCCCCCGCTCTGCACCCGCCGCTCTTCTTCGACACGCTTTCGCCGACGGTCGTCTTCCAGTCGCCGGCGTCAGCTGCCGGGACCCTGAGCCCGGGCTCGCCTCCGCTGCCGCCTTTTCCCTTCCAGCGGCTACCTGCCACATACCTGGGGCCGCCGCCGCTGCCACATCCGCCGTCCACCCTTCCTCTTCTCCGGCCGCCGCCCCGTCCTGTGCCGGTGCTGGCCGCGCCCTTCCCCGGGAAGCGAGCCTCGCCCAGAAAGAGAAGCCTCGAAGGGACGCCGGACTCGGAGCAGCGCCCGCCCAGCTACCGCTTCACGGCCCAGGAGCTCCACGCCGTCCTCTACGGCGCCCTGCCCGGCGGGAGGCAGCCGCGCGCCCTCTCGGCAGGTGGGCCCCAGTCCGGGTAAGGGAGGCGGCTGAGCCGGCGCTTTCCCTCCGCTTTCTCGCTGCGGGTCTTGGGGCAATTCCGCCGTCTCGATCCCGAAAGCCTCGCTTCTGCTTTGGGCGAGTTTGAAAGAGAGGCGCCTTTGCTCAGATCGCCCTCGATTGCTCCGATAATCATACCACGTGTGGCTTGCTTTGGGGGAAAACTTCTCATTCTCAGAAGGGAACGGACTGGCGCATTTCTTTAAGCTTAAGCCCCGCTAAACCAAACCGCGCAGGAAGTTTCTTCCGATATTGAGGTCTCTTGATCAGCCGGGCTGAAGCCCAAGGAAAGATGCCCTGGATCGCGAGGGAGGAAGCGGGCGGAAATTGTGCTAGGAGGGTGGTTGGAAACAGCTTTCTCTTCTAGTAAGAGGCTGCTTTCTCCTGATTCTGGATCCTTACTCGAAAGGCTGAGCTTTGGTCTGGTGCCTAAGAAGTTCTCGCATCTGCCTTGATCTTGGTTGGTAATATTTTTTTCCAGTTAGTTGTCTGATTCCTGGCAAAAGCAAACATCGATTCAAAGCGTCAAGGATGCTGGTTGGCAGGAGAACTACTATATATCGGCAGCAGTACAGACCCTTTCTGCAGGAGGAAGGATGTTAAAAAGGGAAGAGAAGGAGAAGAGTGAAATGGTTTAAGAAGAAGAGCTTCTGTGTACTTTGATGCATTTAGGGATGGAATAAATAAATACCTCAAGTGCCCTTTATGTTAAAAACTATACATTAAAAATCAGTAGTCTCTATGTTGGAAATACAGCAACCGCTAATTGTCCTAGTTATAATTACATTGATCTCATTGCTCTGGCATGTTATTTTGACTGGACATTGATGTTTTTGTTAACAAAATATTGGGTGGGGAATTTCATGAAATATTTTCAGCAAATATCTTCAAGATAAAATGGCTCAAAATGGGATTATCTAACTTATCCCTTCCAGATTCATTGGTTCACAACTCTCCTGACTCCCAATCAGGATGGTATAATTTTTATTTTAATAAAATAAATTTTAATAAGTTTTATTATGTTTTTCTGAATGCTGCCTTACCCTATTTTTATGCGTCCCCTTCTTTGCAAGACCCAGAGGTTCTCCTTGTAGAAAAAACACAGTTCAGTGGCAACTTGAACAACTTTGCTCTGTGATTCATCTCATAGGCATTTCAACTGAGGTAGTTAAACTGGACATATGGTAGTTAATTCATATCTGATAGAGCTACTGTTCCATTTATGTTATGACAATTCTTGGCAGCTTATTTTGGATTAATTCTAGTTTAGCAGACTTGCTTTTTCTTGCTTACTCTTCTTAAAGCCCTGTCAACCTCATCATAACTGCTTTTCTTTTAGGCAATATTGACAGTCAGCCCCCACTGCTGGATAGATCAACTCTGCAAACTCCCAAAGGTAGTACATTTTTGTTCATTTGAGAAGGATGTTTGCTGTCCATCACTGAATTCTTTATTGATAACATTTCTGCTTTGACTTGACTAACCAACTTGGTTTCTTCCCTTCAGGTCTGACCGTGTTGCAGACTATATTTATCGATGGCCCACAGTTGGGTGTCTTCTGCACAGAAACCATTCTTAAGGGTATTCGGTTTGGGCCTTTCCAAGGCAAAGTGGTCAACACCAGCGAGATTAAAACTTATGATGACAATTCTTTGATGTGGGAGGTACTTGAAATCACACTATCTGACTTAGAACAGTTGAAAGGTGGTAGGGTTTGAGGGGGGAGACAGAAACAATGTGCATCCCACTACCATGCCTGCTATGCACAGTAAAGCTATGCAGGTTAGATACCAGCCTCCATCCCTGAATTTGTTGGTTTTAAAAAAAAAAAATCCTCAAGGAATTTTCTTAAGAAAACATACATATAATTACACTCACCTTCTATGTCTGAACATCAAAGGTTAACATCAAATATCTTCTGCTATTTCCAAAGTCAACCATTCAATTGTCCGGGCGTTAAAGGTGGTTCAGTGTTGGGTAACAAGTTGTGTGAAAGCCTTGACCAAGAAATACCTGGACTTATGCATTCCTTAAACATGTGTTTGTTTTGCAGATTTTTGAAGATGGCCAGTTGAGTCATTTCATTGATGGCAGAGGTTCTTCTGGAAACTGGATGTCATTAGTGAACTGTGCCCGCTTCCCAGAGGAGCAAAACTTGACAGCCCTTCAGTGCCAAGACCAGATCTATTATGAGAGCTGCAAAGAAATTACACCGGGCCAAGAACTGCTGGTCTGGTATGGTGATTGTTACTCGCAGTTTCTTGGCATCCCTATCAGCCTCAAAGGAACAGCAGAAGAAAAGCGAACCCCACAGCGTAGTGAAGGTCAGTTTGCAAATCTTTCCCCTCTGAATAGCAGTTAACATGCAAACAATTGTCATATTTTGATCCTTGCATGTTATGAGAGCCTACCCCCACAAATCTTTTAGGGAATTGTACAAACACACACAAAAACTGTAGTTAGAATAAACCATCATTAAGATCACTATGGGTAGTGTGCTATGCAAGCAAGCAATGTCTTAATTTGGCCAGCAATCTCCCATAGGCATGGTTGGAAGCAAGGATCCTTCTTTCTAAGAAAACTGAGAACTGAAGTGTTCAGTTGGGTCTCAGTGTTGAGACACAAACGCAGTTCTTGATTGCTGGAGGAAGCTAATTTTTTCAAAGGGGTACAGTAGCTATACTTGGTTCTCAGAGGCAAAAACATATCCAGTGAGCATTAAAGATGAATTAAGTCAGAATGTATTTTCAGGAAGGGAAGCTGGTTTTCAGTTAAAATACTGGCAACCCCACCAATGCAGTTGTAAGAGATTGTATGTTTTCATTTAGCCTTTACCTAGTCATATCCCAAAGAAACAATTTATCCAAAAGGTGCTTTTTTAAGAGGCAACTGGACTTTCTTGTTTTTCTTTGAAGACATTTCACTTCTCATCCAAGAAGCTTCTTCAATCTCTGAAGAAGCTTCTTGGATGAGAAGCAAAAAGCCTTCAAAGAAAAACCAGAAAGTCCAGTTGTTTCTTGAAACAGCACCTTTAGGACAACCATGACCTGGATGACTGGGAATCTCCATTGACAGAACAATTTTGTATTATACTTGCCTTCTGATTGCTGCCCATGTCTTTTGCTATAAGTTGTCTTTAGGTTCTCAGAGTGATTTTCCCCCCTTTCTTTGTAGAATCTGTGGAGGGTTATGAATGTGGGCGGTGTGAAAAAGTCTTTGCCTATAGATACTACCGAGACAAACATCTGAAGTACACACGGTGTGTGGACCAAGGGAACAGAAAATTCCCATGCCATCTTTGCAACCGATCTTTTGAAAAACGGGACCGTCTGAGGATTCACATTCTCCATGTTCATGAGAAGCACAGACCTCATAAAGTAAGGCATTAAGTATCTTTATGTTATTCTACTAGACTCTGGGGAGTCCTCCATGATTTATAACAGTGGAAACAGCAGTGATGAGGAAAGTGGTGTTACGCATAATTAGAGTGTCATCTCATTTCAATTTCTCAGGACTTAGGACTGGGCTTTTGGGACAGGCATTTCTTCATTAGCATAAGACAAAGGAAAGAGATGGTATCTCTGTTCTGATCATTTTTCTGTTGGAATTCTCGAAGCAGTCAGTGGACAATCTTACTTGGAAGTAAAATCTAATACCATGAAATTTATTTCTGACTAAATATGGTTCTAGGCTTCTAATTTGATGGCTTGAAGACCCACTACCATTTCTTGTAGTCTTCATTTGTAATCTTACCTTATGCTTTCAAAAAATTGAAAAGGTTTTTATTGCAAGCCATGCTCTCTCTAGTATTTTAGTAGCTCATAAGTACATGTGTGTGAGCAGTAGTCTTCTAAATTTTGGTCATCGGTTTATTAATGGAGACCAAGTGAAGAATTTTAGCGCTCTCTTGCTGGTTTGTGCTAGAGCTTCAGCACCTTCTCTGCTTTCAGAAAGGATTCCTGAACATCACCAGACGGCTGCAAAAATCAAGAAATCTATTGGTGGCAGAAATTTCCATCTGGTTATCTAGTGGTTGTTCTGCCCATAGATGTACAATGAGCATACAGATGATATGTCACCTCATGGTGACAGGTGGTCTCCTCCAGAGATTTCATATAGATGTTAAATAGGAATGGAGAAAATACTGACCCTGGAGGGATCCTGAAAGGCAGCAATCAGATTTGTCATCTCTCATCAGCACTGAGAATGGCCTCAGAGAAAGGAAGTGAACCAGGACAACACAGTGCCCTCCAATCCCTGGAACCATTCCAGAAGAATAGCATGGATGATAGTATCAAAAGCTGCTGAAAGAGTGAAAATAGACAGATACTCTACCATTATTTCGCTCCTGCCAAAGATCATCAAAAAGTGCAACCAATGCCATTTTCATCCATGTCCATGCCGGGAATCCCAAGTGAAAGGGATTCATCCAGGATTCTTTGGAACTGCAGCACAACCACCTTCTCAAATGGGAAGGTTGGAGTCAGGATGAAGATTATTCATATAGGTGGGATCAAGCAATGACCTCTTAAGAAGGGGGACAACCATAGCCGCCATAAAGGACTGAAGCACACCCCCTCCCCCAGAAAGGCATTTATCACCACTAGCAATCACCTGTGCCTCATCTCCTGGGAGGCTTTAGCCTGTTAGGAGCACAATGCAAATGAAGTAAGGCACTAAAATGATTTCTTTTTAAAGCACATTTATTTCCAAAAATTGAGGCTTTAAAAGAAATTAAGAAGTAGATTAGATATTTAATATTCTGAGTAGATTTTCAATAATTCAAGGTGTCTGACCAAGCAGGAAATAAGTGCAATATTTTTTAAAAAATATCCTAATGATTTCTGAGAACTTCCCATTGAGATAGAAAGAATATTTTTATTTCATGCAATGGAAGCTTAAGTGAGACTTACATTAGTTTTTCTGCAAAGTACATATGATTGCAATTCAAGTAAATACATACCGTAGTTGAAAGTAAGTGCAATTTAATTCATTGGGGTATACATTTGAGGAGGCATGCTTAGGATATGAGCTGCCTTTCAAAACTATTTTGCCAACAGAGAACATCAGATTGTCTGGAAACAAAACCTGTATATGTTTTCTTTAAATATATGAATTGTGCATCTGACGTAGAGAATACATCATGATATTGCACATATACACCATCATACATAGTGTCTAAAATTAATGTTATAATTTAAATGATTAGTTTGCTTGTCTTACTATAACTTTAAATACATATGAAGACAGTTTGAATTTAAGACAGCAATTACATATATACTTAGAAGTTTCACTGAATTCAGTGCATCTCCCTTATATTTATAGCAGCACAGAAATTAAATATTTTCTTAATAAGTTGAGCAGATAATAGACTGAGAATAAACCAAAATTGGGCAGGAAGAAAAGAAAAGGTAGATCATCTTTCTTATCACAGAAAAAATGTTTTTTGTACCTTGATGGCAATTAAGTTTCCCAGATAAATAAAGAATGCTAGAATAATTATCAAGAGGGCATTCCAAATCTAATTCAGAAGTATCTTGTTGGAAACAGTTTATACTTGCAAAAGTAATGTAGTAAGACTGGAGCTGCATGCCAGGTATTAATGTGTATGATTTGGGGAAAGATGGTTATGTTCCTTGTGAATGTCTACGGCATGTGCATCAGACCGATGAAAATGGTGTTGCACTGTTTACTGCTACTGGGACATTGCTTGCATGCTCCAAAGGGATAGAGTAGTTATGACTTTTTTTCAAATTCTGAAATCCCCAAAAGATGGTTTGCTTCCAGGATATCTGAAGCACTTCTTCCAAATAATTTTTGAAAAGTTCAGAGCCTCAAATGTATATTGTCATGCAGTGGCAGACTGCTGTAACGTGTGGTAATTGCATGAAATGAATGTTTGCACATTTCTATGTCCTACCAGAATGGGATCTAACTGCTTCTGCCGTTATAGAATGATTAGATATTTTTTTCTCATTTTAGTGCTCTGTGTGTGGCAAAAGTTTCTCTCAATCCTCTAGTCTAAACAAGCACACGAGGGTGCATTCTGGAGAACGACCGTATAAGTGTGTATACTGCAACAAGGTGAGGAGATATTTCTTGCAATTCTCTTGCAATGTTTCAATTTTTCATAAATTGGAATATTTGGTCCCCTCATTAGGGGTCATCTTTCACTAGAATGCTATACTTGTGGAACTATTCTGAATTTGCCCTACCAGCTGCTTTTTTTCGGTTTGTAGCAAAGATGCTACATACAAACTATTGGATTAAGGAGCAGTTTTCACTCATAAGCATAATATCATGAAGAATCCCCCCAGTTATGAATATCAAGAATCCCCCCAGTTATGAATTACTGAGGCTGCCTCCTGATGTATCACAAAGATTTCATGTTTCTGGCATTCTGTTTCTGGGGTCTAATTACTTTCTTATCCATTCCCTTGATCTCTGCAGGCCTTCACTGCCTCCAGCATCCTGCGTACTCACATCCGCCAGCATTCAGGAGAGAAGCCCTTCAAGTGTAAGCACTGCGGTAAAGTGTTTGCTTCGCACGCTGCCCATGACAGTCATGTGCGACGCACACACAGTTCCAGAGACAAAGGCTCTAAATGTACGCTGTGTGATAAAATATTCCTAGAGGCAGAAGAATTTCGCTTCCATATGAAATTCCACAAAACTCTTTAGCCAGCAAAGTAATGGTTGGGCCCATCTCTGCCTACCTGTGACGTTACGTACATTTTAATATTGTGCTGTGTGTGCTGTATTCACAAGTAGGCAGAATGAGCTGGTCAAAATGCAGGACATTATGACCTCTGCTGTTTCAATCAATATATGGCCTTGTCTGCCAACCATTAATAAAGATATTGCTGCAAATTAGATTTCAGGTTTTTTTTTTATTGTGGCCATCAATTTTATGTGACCTGTGAAATAATGACTGTGACTCTTAGCAATAGTAACCTAAACTGGTGATGGGCATATGTATCTAAAGCTTCATATTGTCAGACAATGTCTTTTCCACCCAGGTAAAGTTTCTACTGATCGTTTTTTAATGATTATTTCTCTGATTATTTCTCATCTTCAGCTTTTAGTTTTTTGTTTAGACCTGCTCTTTACCTGAGTAACCTGTATATTCCATCTAAGGTCAAAAGACTGGTTTAAAGTAACTTCTGGATTTTATATTCATGATGCAAATAGAAACCATCATTGGCACAAGGGAGAGAACCTACTTTTAAAGTCTGCACCTTCTTCCACAATTTCATCCTTTAACTGATCTTGCAGATCTTATAAACAACATCCATTAACTTCATTTTTTTCCTCAGCCTGTTTTCCAAAGTAGGCTAGATTTGGTTTAGCAGGTACTAAACCAGGCATAGTGACTTTAAAATATAGTGTATGATTCATGCCCATTATAAAGTTGGTTGTGGTTTGCTCTATATTGATTAAACTTAGCACAATGGAGAAACTCTGTCTTTATGTGGATTTGGAGCTTCTCAAAAAGCATGGATGTACGTATATAGTATAAGAAAAGAAATAATGCTGCCATTATTGATGTATATTGTACCTTGGTTGCAAAAGTTTGAAGAATTCTCTGATACAGGTAATCCTTCAGTTACATTCAGAATTGGGACCAGAATTTCCATCACTAAGTGATAGGATCCTAACACATAATATCACATGACTGCATCATTTTAGCTGTGGCAATCCTGCCACACCCTGTTAACTGAATTGCACCAGTCATTACCTGAAGATCCATCCCAATTCAAGCCTTTCTTGGCTTGGTCCCTCCAACTCCTAAACCTCATTTTTGCCAAGGTAAGAGACTGCTGCCCCTCCCAGACTACTGCCTGTTCTCCCCATCTCTGCTCTTTTGGCAACCTTGCACCTACCATGCGATGAGAGAAGCAGCCCTAGAACTGTGTGTCTCTGGGACTTCTTGGCGCACCGCCATAGCCACCACAGCCCAGTAGCTAGTGCAAAGGGACTTAAAGGCGCATCACCCCTCTAAGGCTCCAAGAAGCCACAGTGCAGTGCAAAACCCTTTGCAGGTCAAAGTCCAGTCTGGCCCAGCAGTGCAAAGCTGCAATCTCCCTAACCAAGTCACCCACACTACCCTGTACTCCAAGGCCCTTACTTGCCCCACTGACCTTCACTGTCTTCTTGTTTCCACTGCTCATGAGGTATGCCAGTCCTGGCCTTTTGTGAGGCAGCTGCTGGCCATGTGAAACCACCTTCCCTAGACCTCATGAAGAGACTTCCGTGTGCAATTTGCAGAATAAAATCTTTTAAAAATCTTGTTCAACCAGCAGCCGCCTTGCAAAGGGCCAGGCCAGGCATACCTGGTCAGCAGCAGGAGTAAGGACAGTGTGGCGGCAGGAGCTGTTTGGTGCCAGGGGCTGAAAGGCAATAGGGTGGGATAAGCAGGTAGAGAGTCGAAGTAACTCTGCAGTCATAAGTGTGATTCTGCAGTCATCATACAATTGTGGAAGCGCTGCAATATCTTAAGGGACCAGTCATCAGTTCTTTCATTAGCAGGGCTATAAGTCTGAACGGTCGCTGAACAAATGGTTGCAAATCGAGGACAATCCGTATAGAAAATTCTGTTCTTCTAGCTAGCAGAAGTCTGTATTTTTCAGTTCTACAAACCTAGTATCTCTGACTTTTCCACATAAGGATTCTAAACTTGAAGGGAATACTATTTGTTGCTTAGGGAACATTTGGCCTGTCCGAAGCTTGTCAATACAGCAGAATACTGGTTGTGAACCTCTTGATTATAATCAGTTTTTCCATTGTTTATTTTCTGTCCTACTTGATATTTAAAACTTCCCCCTGCCAGTGTATCCTCAAGTCACTGAATGTTATCTATTGGCTGAACTAGTTATAATAACAATTATATCTTATTACTAAATCAAGGATGCTGCTTAATAAGAGGAAGACAGTAAAGCAGAAATATGTCTGAAGTGGCTGTATAAATAAATTTTCTTAGCATTGTAAACAAAATATTTAAAGCAAAACCCTAAACTAGTAAACAAACACAATTATAAGTGAGAAACAATACAAAGTAATCTAATAAATTGCATGGGGAAAGGGGGGCATGAAAACAAATTTATTCTTAAAAGTTAGATCAATCAATATAAAAATGGGTTAAAATATATTTTTTAAAAAAATACTGGTTAAAAGAAAATGGCTGGAAACAAATATGCTAATATGGCAACACATATTTATATTTTTCCTTTCCCCATGGAATAAGTAATGCACATAATTAGCACATGTTTAATAAAGAGTTAACTTGCTCAAGTTGATTCAACAAAGAATGGGAAGTGAGTGATTGTCATTTGTTGATCAGTCATTAACATGATCCAATGCTGAAAATAATATACAGTAGAACAGTGACTCCAAAGTGAAACAAGTATTTAAGTAGCATGCATACAGGGATTTAGAGTAAAAGATGGCTTGCATTTTAAAATGCACAAGAAGATATTTTGTTGTTATGGAGAATGTTATTTTTAAAATATTGAAACATTTCAACCAACTGGGTATATTGTCTCTTGCACAAGTGGAAACAATGGAGATGAGATAAGGATTGAGAATTGTTTAAGTATAGTTTGATTCTTAGCTGACTATTGAAATTTTAAAAAAATGTTTAGGAATGATTTACCAAATGGTTTACACTAACTTTTCTGTTGTTTATCAGAAATTATACTGGTTCTGCTGTTTTGATGGTTGCAATCTTATAGAGATGTATTTATAAAATTCTTATATGAATAAGGCTTGTAAAACAAATACATAACTGAATAGAACTACAGTTTTTAAGAAACAAAAATGTGCACTAGCCTTATGCTGCTGCTTTTGCGTATTTGTACTTATACATGTGTAACTTCAAAGTCTTTTGCACTGAGCTGTTATAATATGCTTGCAGAGTGGTGGTTAAGAATAGATACATAGTTGATTTTTAAAATTATGCTGTTGTGTTTCTGTTTTTCTTTTTCCATGTTTTGTTAAGCATTGTGCTTTTACTTCTTAGCCTTCTTCCTAAGCACATTTGTGTGCTGAAGGTACAGGATACAAAATAATTAAAATAATCAATTTGATCTTCTATGTCTCTTTCTTGATGTCAGTAGCAAAATTAACACATTTTTAAGACCACAACTTTCTTGAACAAATTCTAAAAATACTTACAAGGAATTATTCTATTGAAATTATTTATTGCAAGATATCTATTTTATACAGTTTATATGGACAATAATTCATGTAAAATATATTTTAACTGACTTCTGAAAAGCAGCCTATGAATGTGAAAAATTCCATATTATCAGGCCTGTGAACCAGCTTTCTATAATTTGTCATTCTCTAGATTTGTTGTGTCTATAGCTCTTAGTATTTATAATCAAATTTCTTTTTTTTGGGGGGGGGGGGTGGACGGACAAATTGACAGAAAACAAATATATCATTTTTGCTGACAAACAATGTTTATAAGTAAGCATTCTGTAGCTATATAAAGGATTCTG
>JANHFL010008981.1:71085-93641 GCA_032468155.1 Oxyrhabdium leporinum | reverse complement strand
TCTGCTGTAACACATTATTAACTGAAAGTATTATTTACTGGATTATTTTGAATGTGGAAAAGATCTTTATATGAGTCCATAGATTCATTGACCTGGATCCAGACCCCTCAAGGGATACAGCTAGGAATGTTCCTTCATGGAGTAAATTTTTGCTAATTTTTCCGGGTTTCAGTATGAAGATGAGAGCCTTACGGGGGATAAGATGATTATAAGATCTGCAAACATTTTCTAATCCAACCTAGCTACACAGAAGTAGAATTTGTATTATACATTTAGTTTTATCCTTGCCATGAATTAGGGCTCATTTATTGCAAAATAACCATCACCCATTTGAAGCCCTTTAGTGGGCAGCAATAATAGTGGGTGTTTAACAGCGTAAAACATTTGAAGTTGACAAGTCTGATAAAATAACATTGCAATTACCTTTTTAATACTAGGATTATAAATCCCCTCAGTTCTTCAGTTAATTGATAAAAAGTTGGAAATGTGCTGCTGCAATATGTGGCTTCCCTCATACTTGCACAGAGGACATCATCTAAGTAATGAACATCTGCCCTGTTAAGCTTGGAAACGAATACAAGGGTTTGTAGCCAAATCAGGTATTCATTTCATACATCCACTTATTGAATGTTTATGCTTAGAAATGAATGCACTGCTCTTTGAACTGGCTTGATCCCAGAGGGTCAATATGCTTCAAATTTAAGTGCAGAATATTGATATTAGAATAATAGTAAATTCTCAAGATCCCCATTCTGTTTCCCCCCTTCGGCAGGGGACGAGACAGCTTGCAAAATGCCAAACAACTTGGTCTACTTCCACTTTTGCTTTACTGTAGGCTGAGAAAGGGATGCCCATCATTTCTTCCCTCTGGGAGTGAATAAATATCTGAATAAATTATCTCGGCTCTAGGCAGCTAACAATGTAAAAACATCAATAAAAAAGACGAGGCAAAAACATCAAAAAGTATCAAAAGTACCAGAATAAAAAAATGAAGCCAATGAATAATAGGGTGCTTGCAATCTCACTGCCAATCAAAGCATTCCTGTTCCAGACAGTCCAAGTAGTTTTGATGGCTTTCCTGAAGCTGAGGAAGGATGGGGCTGATCAAATCTTTGCAGGAAGGGTATTCTAAGTTTGGGGCTGGCTATCAAAGAGCCCTCTTTTGAGGCCCTCTGATGGCAAAGAGAAGGCCTGAAGGAACAACCCTATTCAGAGATCTATATGAGAGAAATCTTATAAGTTAACCAGTCTGGAGCCAAGCAGGTCTCTGGTGACTATCAGTCCTTTGGATCCCAGAAGCAGTACAGCAACTCCTGTAGTTTATTAATTAGATCACCCACATTTACTGGAATACAGCCTTCGCCACCTAGGCAACTGCATTCAGAACCAGCTTGTAGCTTCCAAATATTCTTCAAGGCCAGTCCCATGTAGAACACATTACAGTAATCCAAGTGTCCACTGATTAGGGTGCGGGTAACTAAAATCTCATCTAGAAATGATGGCAATTGCTGCACATGTTGTAATTGCAAAAGCCCTCCTAGCCAGAACTGTTACTTGCTCCATGAGCAAAAAAAATAAAAATGTAAATTAGCAAAACCTTTCAATCTGCAAATCACCTGTAAACGGGGGTACAACTCCATTCAAAGTTGGCATTTCTCTGGAATTGCTAGGTGCACAAACCCCAAACCACTCCACTTGGAGATACTCAGTCTGAATCTGTTCTTACCTATCCATACCCAGAAACCCTCCAGGCACTGAGTCAAGCACTTCTGTCACAACACCTGTTTGGCTCAGGGATGAAATGTATCACTATCTCATTGACACATTCATGATACCAGAGCTGACCTGCCTCATCAATATTATGCAGATGTCAAAAAGAAATAAGTGGTGAGGCATTCCACATAATAGAAGCTTACAGCAGATTTTCCCCCTTCTCAAACTGGAACTTCCCCATCAGGAAGGAGAACTGTTACAAAAGATTATCCCCTTACCAATCCTATGGAAACATCTTAATAGGATACATGTCTGATACTAGTGAAAGTTGATGAAAGGTTGAGGACTGGGAGAGTTGTACCCTTCCAATACTAGGCTTTCCATAGGCCATCCACAAGTGAGCAGTGTGGTTTCCATGCCATATCCTGGCCTGAAACCTGACTGGCAAGAGCCCAAATAAGCAGTTTTCATGCCCTCCTGAAGTTGCAGGGCACCACTTTCTCTATAATCTTTCCAAACGGAAGATTAGAAATGGATCTAAAATGACCCAGCATAGGTGGGTCAAGCAACTGTTTCCAGAGCAGAAAGTGAAGATGCAATGGGAACATTTTATTTACTTATATCCTGCCTTTATTATTCTTATATATAAGTCAAGGTGGCAAACATCCAATACATCTTCCTCTTTCTATTTTTCCTACAACAGCAATCGTGTGAGTTTGATTTTTCTGAGACAGTAAGTGGCCCAAAGTCACCCATCTGGTTTTCATGGCTAAGACGGAAGTCATGTCTCCCACTTGCTAGCCTTGTGCCTTAACCACTAGACCAGGGGTCCTCACCTTTTTCTATACCCCGCAGCCCTAGAATGCTTCTGATATATTCTCGCACCCCTTACAACAACAAATAATTATATGCATATAATTTGCATATAATTATGCATATAAACTATACATTTGAAACTTCTAAACCCAAGTTTTTGCACCCCCTGGAATATCATCTCGCACCTCCAGGGGTGCAAGCACCCCAGGCTGGGAACCACTGCACTAGACTAAACTGGCTCTCTTAAAGTGCTGACATTCTCAGTCAAAGTAGTGCTGATTATCATCCCACAGGAGGCTCTAATCAATAATCAGGAACAGAGAAACAAATAGGAAGTGCCTTCACAAATTGAAGTAATACAAAGTCCATTGGCATTGTACATGTGGAGTCCAACTCCTTTTTAAATCTGAACAATTATGTCAGCCAGTCAGTCTCAGAATGTTTCATAGGGGTGGAGATTATTGTATCTTCTTAAAATAATGCCACTTTAAACAGCCATTGGTGTTCTAGGCATCTCTTCTGCTTCATCTTTCTGAGCTCCTCAGTAAATCAAGCAGCAGCAGCAGTAGGTCTGTGAGAGGAGAGAAACCACTCCAGGACAGTCTGGTCCCCGTGCCCAAGCTCCCCTCCTTAGTCTAATGGGTAGCCAGAGTGTTATCTCTTTTATCAGAGACAAGTGAGACAAAAGCTTTCCTGAACAAATAATAACTAGATACTCTAACTAAGTAAGAGTCAACAGATTTAACTCAGACCAGACAAATAGTGTTGGGAAATCACCAGCTAGGAGATTTGCATTTTAGTTACTGTAGATTATGCTGTTCCAGTGGTTATTAGTTTTCACAGTCAGAAAGATTCTCCTTATTTCACGTTTGGTTTTCTTGAAGCTTCACCCATTGGTTCTTGTCTTACCCTTGGATATAAGGAAGAATAAACCCACATTCTCTGCTTTGTGACATCCTTTCATGTTTTGGAAAACTCCTATTATGATAGTTTGAATGTACCTTCATAAGATTGGGTAGTTTTGTTTAGACTATTGCTATGGTTTTTTCCAAAAAGATTTGGAAACTAGTTGCTCTGAAGGGCTGGATATTTTGATCACATTATACCACTGCTATATTTTCTCCTTTCCTGAAAGGCCTAAATATTTCAAATTAGAAATCTGAAAGACTGCTTTTTCCTATTTTAGATCTTGAAATCTCTAGAGCAGTGATGGCATATCTACGGCATGTGTGTCAAAAGTGATTCACCACAATGTTTGGGTGATATGCAGCATTCATTGATACCTGATCACAGCTATTTTTGAAAGCACGCCCCATTCTTGCAGAATTTCTGGAAGCTGCAGAGCTGCAGGAGGATATAGTATGCTCTTGTGTGGCCTCTGGACTTTCTGGAAGTTGTACAAGAGGGGTGTGCTTTCATGCAACTTCTGGTGCCTCTGAAAATTGCATGAGTATACAGTGTTCTTTTGAATGGTTTTCAGAGGCTGCAGAAGAGCCTTCTTCAAAGCTCCCTCAACAAAAAAGACCTCATGCAACCTCGAACAGTTTTGGGTAGGCTGTAAGGGCCTATTAACAAAAAAGAGAACAATGCCTGAAAGTAAGCAATGCACGGCAGATTCTGAGGGGTGTTGGGCTATGGGAACAATTGAATGGTGCAAGTCAGACGTTTTGAGTGGCAGCAGTAGTACTAGGTCTGGAGTCAAGGCTGAGTCTCAACTTCAGGCCTAGCTTTGATGCTTCTACCGTGCCACTGTTCAGGATGGCAAAGATAATGGAAAGTTAGAGAATGGTTTGCTTTTTGCTTGGAGAAGAGCGTGTGTGACATGCCAAGTTAGACATTTTCTAAATTTTTGACATACAGAGCCCAAAATGTTTCCCATCACTGCTCTAGAGGCCTTTCTATAAAAAGATGAGGCACATGAACACTGGAGAGAGGGTTTTTTTGTTGGTAATAATCTTAATTATGCAACTACCTCCTGATTCTTGCCTCCTGACATCTTCTTAACTAATGTTCAGCATTAAGTGATAAACTTTATTTAACTAGACCTCTGTGATAGATGGAAAAATAAATAGATAGATAGATTATACAAGTCTTCCAATTTCAGTTTCTATAAGTTTTAAAAAACATATTAAATACAATATGAAATATCTGAAGCTATGGGATATAAATATAAGAAATGACTAAATGTCAAAGAATCTATGAAGAAGACTGCAAGAGAATTGCTGAGCTACATGAAATTAAAATATTGTTAATATGTTCTATTGTTAATCTCTGTTTAGCAATATTAATACATATCATGTATTATTTGTGGATTTTTGTTTTCTTTTTGTCTAAGACTTCCATCCCATGTCTGTCAGGTGATTAGACAAGCATTTATATAAACCTCAACCAGAACAATCCGTATCCCTACTGCATAAAAATAATGGGAACTGTAGCTCCACCATTGGGGGGATGGGAAATACCTTGCTTAGAAGACGCTTTAAAGGAAGAAGGATGACAGAGATCCAGCAGAAGATCACCACAGTGAATTTAACCTACAGGACTAGCTAATTGATTTCACTTGCTTTGCATGATCTTTGTAAGAGTATTTTAAATGTTGAATGGGGAGTATTCTAAACAGAAAGGAGGAGAGGCTTTTGGCAAATTCAGAAGTGTCATTGGGCTTTAAATGGAGAAGAATGGGTCCCCCTGTAATGTGAATGACAATAGAACAGTAATATGGTCCTAAAGCTAAGGCTGAAACAAAAGCAACTAGAGTTAACATCTGCTACCCTTTGGCTAATTCCAGCATGTCACCAAATGGTCTAACCTTTTCTTCCTCTTCCCCCACCTCTTTTTCAATAGCTCTTGCTCTACTGTACTTAATGGAATGGGGTGAGGGAAAAAAGAAAAAGAAGAGAGTTGTTTCTCCCCTCGGAATGGAAGAAAGCAGCCAAGAGATTAGTGAGTTACAGATAATGCAGCAAGCAAATATTGATTAAACCAAACTGCTCATTAAACAGAGAAAACCATTCAATCCAATAGACTTTATTTCAGAGCTGAAGTAATCGGCACTCTTGAATTGCAGTTTCCAAAGCCAGGTTTGCACATCTGACTGGGAGCCATTTTTTGGTCTGGTTGTGAAAGTATAGGAAAGCATGGGAAAAGATTTATTTGAAGTGCAGAATGATGGCGCAGTCATGTATGAAACAGTTGTATCCAAGACAAGGGGTGTCTGCAGCATGCAAGATGGTAGCCAAAATGGGGCAATTGTAGTGCCACATGTTTTTTATGTGCATCCATATAAAACACAGCTGGAGCTTCAGTTGCTCTGTTGAAGCTGTCATATTACCTTTTTTAAAACCATGCTCTGCAGTTATGCCTGAGCAGCCCTTACAATTTGGAACTGGATTTTGGTTCTATCCTCATTCATATCCATACCCTGGGCAAGGTTTCCCATCCCCCTTTAAACCTACTTTACAGATAGATAAGTAATAAAAGATAGTCTCCCATCTCATGTTCAATCTCTGGGAGCTTTCTCAATAGGGACAATAATATTGCAATTGTTTGACCATTGCCTTTTTTTGAGGAGGAGATCAATTTCCAACCTACCTTACAGCCCTGGTCTTACTGGCAGTCTTATCCAAGCATAAACCGATTAGACTTTTCCTTGTTTAGGTTTCTGAGAACAGCAAGGTCACCTCGTATAGCAAGTAGAAAACAAAATTGCATTTAAATTATAGCCAGAAGTAGCTACCTCAAAACATCCAGCATTAGGACATTCATTCAAGAGGCCAATTTTTGTTTGTTTGTTTGCTTCTCAGCTACTTCACCTCATCTTCACAGGGGAGGAATTGTCCTGGATGCATCCTAACAGCCCTCTGAAGTCTGACAGAGTTGCACTGCTGGTCCTTCAGTAGCCATGTAAGGTCACTTCTTTTCTTTGAGAAGTGTGTGTCACTGTGGTTGGAAGGGTGTCTGGCCTTCGGATTCCCCTCTAATCTCCTGCCCCAGAGCAGCAAGGGACCTGCTACTGTTGCTGGTGGGGGTCCCTCAAGGAGCTTCACTTTTCAATGTGTTTGACTCACAGACTCTTTCTAAGTGGCTACCTGTCAGTTTCCATTTCACCCTCACCTTTCTGTTTACATGAGTGCTGACCACTGCTGACATATTACCTGTATTGATTCTCTAATAGCTGTCAAGGTGGAGAGAAAGACTATTCTAAGATGAGGCTCTGAGCTCTTAGTCGAGTAGGATCATAAACGCCACCCCCCACCCCCCATTACAGCTTCCATTCAATAACAATCTTTACTAAAGTAAATGGACATCAGTGATCTCCCCAGCAAGCTGCCTAATGCAAAGGCCATTATAACAGAGGGAAGCAGCGATAGAGTAAAATTATGGTGGTGGTATCAGTTTCATGTTTTCAAGCATTTCCTTTAATGAAAAGCACTTATTTCTTCCTCAGGGTCATAATAAAAGAAACCTATCTCCTCAGAGTTGCCTAGGAATCTCCTGCTCAACTTAAGGGCAGAGCTGCCAAGAAATTTTTTTAAAAAGGCATTATTTCTATAAATGTTCATTTAGGACAAAGAGGAGCCAAACAGATTTGAGCTTATTTGTCATAAATGTGATAATCTAGCTTTCCCTGTCCTCTCCAGCTAGGTTGAATTTAAAATCCTTTAATCTCTAAGCAACTAGTCAAAGATATTATGGTTAACAGTGGCCATGAAGGATTGGAAATGAGATCAAATATATTTGGAAGGCACCAGGAGGGAGAAGCTTGAGATACACCTTTTCCTTCCCTTATACAATTACCTTGAGAAACATTTATATCTGTTACAATACTCTATTTTTCAAAGGATCTATGTCCAATGATATGTTAATGTCAGAACCAGTTTTTGGTTCTGAGATTCTCCTTCCTTGCTATAGCAGATGTCTTTTCAGCGCAGCTGTTGGCAATTTGGGTGACAGAAGAAGCACCCCTTGATTGATCAAAGTTCAGCTGAAAGTCTGTTTTGTATAGTATTTGAGGCTATTGTGGTTCTAACATCTTTACCATCCAAGCCTGATGTTTATAGCCTAGCTAGCCCATTCTACTAGTTTCCTCTATGGTGCAAGAGAATTTGGAATAATGAAACTTAAAAACAAGCAAAGCAATGTAGGTCCTTAACCTCAGAGAGTGAAAAGCTCTCACAGCGAAATGTTTGAATTGGTCACAGCAGCTAAACCAGGACTAAGAGATATTATTCCAATTCATTTTGAATTCCATTTCAAAAACAATTTAGTTCACCTCACATTTCACGCTTGTTATTTGTTGTGCATTGAGAAATGGGTGCATTAGTAGTTTCTCTTTATTTCCATCCACTGCTTGAAAGAATGTGGAACAGATGACTTTACAACAATGGCAGATGGTGAGCTTGCTTCTTCTGGGACAGTTGATTAAGATGGCATGTTTTCTTCTTGCCCCCTAAGGAATTATTTACCTTATATAAAGACTTACCCCAAAAGCTGCTGTTTGGCATAGCCTAATCTTCGAACTCTGTCGTTGTGAGGTAACATCCATACTAGACTCTGAAACACTCTGCTCATATGTAGTATGGTCATTGGTGGTGTAAATTCAAAGGCTAGTCTGTAAAAAAGGCTTATTAATGCATTAGTTAAATATATTAGTATTGATCGCACAGAGACTTTCAGTCATAATTTTAGAGGTATCTACAAGGAGCAAAACAAGGGTCAGTTGGTGAATAGTTCTATACTTTAGGTCAAAGATTAATGTGTTCAGTCATTACAAACCAATCACAATAGATTAAATGCTTTCCTTTAATTGGCGGTATATGGTAGTTTTCCTGAAACAGTTAAGGTATGATTGGCTCTTTAGCTTGGCCAATAATAAGGTAAGTTAGTCATTCCTTATTGTCTTTTATCTGAGATCTGAAGGAACAAGATTATTAGCTCAGCTCAAAGAGGCCACTTCTATAGAAATCAATTTAATAGTAAAGGTAAACTTTAGAAGTTGACTGTAGGGATATCAGATCTATGAGTTCTGGTACAGATTCAGTTCAGAAAACTATTACATTTTTATTATTGTATAAAGTTATGTGAAGTTTTGGTAGCCCCAGCGCTATCAAATTGCTCTTTTTATCACTGCAATTTCTCTATAGTAGGCTTGTTAAATATCTAACATCTGAAATATAATTAATAATCTGACAAGAGATAAATGTTTAATCAGATTTCCTTAATGGATTATGCTTTAATACATTGTGTCATGACTTTAGCTCTGATCCAAAGGACAGGAATAGGGTCACTTACCACCCCTCTGCACATTTTACATACAGAAGCTGACCGAGCTAATTAGCATTGCCTTGCAATTTAGGAATAGGGCTCCATCCTCCACTGTCAGGAGCAGTTTCAGTTAAGGACGTTGGACAGATCATTCAGCATTAAGTTCTTCAGGTTACTACGTTGCCATAATCTTAAACTGCTCTCACCTCGTTCTAAGTGTGGTCTTGTTGATGTTTTAAAAGTTCCTCCAGCACTCATCATTCTTTGAAGAAGTAAATAAAATGCCTTCAAAGGCTGAGCTGCAATCCTGCTTCACTTCTCTCAGTTGAGAACAGTGAGATTTTATTTTAAACGTAGCAGCTTTAAATTTAATTTGATATTTCCCAAGTGCCTCATGAGCAAGGTTTAGATCTCATCCTCTCTGCAGAAGAAAAACAGACTTGTAAATTTGCCAAGATAGATTAATGTTTTAAAAAAATGTACATGAAGATAAATCTTTCCCTTCATAATTTTATTAGGATAGTTAAGAAAACAAGATTTTACTTTTTAAAAATGTATTGGCCACAAATCAAATTTACACTTAAAATTTATTGGTAATATTTGTGTATGCATAATGACCCTGGATTATGCCCATGCTTGAGAGTGCCTTTTATTTATTTATTTAAATGATATGGCTTAAAACCAATGAGTTTTTCTACCATTGTTTTGGATATTTACATTGCTGCTAAAGTATTGATAGGAAATAATTTGAGTATCAGTTTGAAATCCTTCTGACAAAATATCCTTAAAACTGAACAACTGTTTTCTTTTTAATTGTGCTGCTGAGAGCAAGTATATCAGATTAGCCTTTTATAAAGCAGTCAGGCAAGCAAGAAGGTTAAAAGTAGCAAATCCCATGAGCCCTATAGGTAGGAAAAGCATGTACATATATAGTCTAGGGTTGCCCACAAAATGATTACAAAGGTTTGGCAAGAGAGTGTCCATCAGATTGATGATAGGGGTGATAAAATGTAGCCTATCAATAAATGTCACTCAGAATTAACAAAGCTGATGGGAGTGTAGCTAGAAGGAAGGTTAATTTATCTTCCCACTAGCTTCCTTCTCAGCTAAGCTTTATTGCCCACACTAATAAGGCCTTTGGTCTTTTCCTGATAGATGCCTGGAATCAGAGGCAATAGATTTCAAGATAATCATGACAATGACTATAATAATGGTTGCTCCCCAGTTGAGGGAATGATGAGTTAGTCTTAAAAGAAGCCTAAGACAAACCTGACCACATCCCTCTTTTCCTGTGGTTGTCTCCATCTTTCAGAGGTTTATCTAGTCTTAAGAGTCAGACCTCTCTCTGCTGACTGTTCTACAGGAAAGAATTGACAGGTAAGGTCAGGCACATTCTTTGCTCTCTTGGCTTCAGCACAATCATCTCTGCTCTCAAATTCAGGGATTCCCTCTGTCTCTGGGGCAGGATTTACCATTGTTGGCTTGTGGTAACTGTCAGATGCCTGATTGGCCAGGGTGACCACCGAGGCAAAGCTGACTGGAACAGAGCAGAGGTATTGCAAGGAGGCAAAGATGACAAAGCCTTTTTGTTTTCTCTTTTCCTTTTTTCTCCTCCTTTCACAGTGGAAACGTGTGGATGACTGGATTATATAAATACTTTCAAATGCTATACAGTTATGAACAAAAGGGCAGTGTTTGTAATAAGTTGGAGTGGGTTGGGCAGCTCCTTTATATTTGAATCTTAACAAACTTTAATTTCACATTGAAGAAACATTACACAGCAACATTGTGGACCACAGCTGTAAAACTTGCGGCCTGTGAGCCAAACGCCCAGTTTAGCGAAGGGGGAAAAAGTCACAATATGTCACGCGACACCGCCTTGACGACACGAGTTTGACACCCCTATTGTGAACAGTACCCTTAAATACAGTAAAGGCATCCCATAACTGGATGCTTCTCCACATACAATATTTCCTGCATATAAAACATGAGCATATTAAATAAAAGACCTTTAGTCTGGCCTTAATTTTTACTTTCCACACCAAATAATAGCTTAGGAATGTTTAAAAATTGCAGTCATGACACTCTGAATCTCAACATTAAAATGTAATCAAGGTTAAAATGTAATCCTTCTGAATATAGAAAATAACTTTATTATTCAAGGAAGATATTATTACAGTATGAATACTGAGCTCTATTTTATTACTTCTCTTAATTACATGGGAAACCACTCAGTACATTTCTAAGTCTTAGGGAATAATTTGTTAGATGGTAGAAAAGATATGTAGCAGACTTTCTGAGGATACATTTGGAATTCAACAGGTAGCCATAGCCAAGAGTTCCTTCACCTGGAAATATTTCAGGACAGGAGGCTGCATACAAGTTGATGAATTGAGAAACAAAACTGTTTTGCATTCCTGATGAGAGACATTTTGAGGCAACATAATAGCCATTATTCCAGAAATGGTTGTAATGGGTTTTTTTGAAGCTCTTTAACCTATTTATATGTAGATTAACCATGGAGCATTGCATTCCAAGAAGATACTTAGCAAGTATAGCCTAAGGATGTTGTGTGTATGTGTGCATGCATGCACATCCACACATGGTAATCAACCAATCATCTCACATAGCTCCTATGTTCTTTCTAAGTGAGGGATTCAGTAGGATGAGAAACTAAAACTAAGAATTTTTAGTAGGCTTTTAGTTAGCATTACCTTTAAACTCTCTCCTATCTTACAACTCCTAAGCCAAGTTGAGATACAACCAACCTTGCTTATCGTTGACTTAAAACCATGTGTCGATGGAATAGCCCTGCGAATTTTTTTGCTAGTGTTCCAGGAATGCAGTTTTGTCCTTGCCCACTTTTCATCAATAACCTGGTATAACGTTCCTTCTGCAATTTTTCTGTAGTCTCTTTAAGAGGAAAAGAAAACAGATGGGAAGAACATTTGCTCTTCTTCATTCTGAATGCTTTTTGCTAGAAATTGATTTCTTGATTTTGTTAATGCCTTTTAGCATAAATGCCCCCATTAAATTTCATATTTGAAGAAGTAGCAACGAATCTGATTGACATATTCAAGTATATGTCTGTGTGCTGTACCTAGTTTTCTAGTTATGATATTGAACATGCTTCATTTTAAGAAAAATGACCTTGAGTTGTCATTGTATTAGAAATCTCACACTGGTTAGGATGCTTCCATTAAGGTCCTCAGGTAAAAGCTACAGCCAAATCCCCTCGGGAAACATGAGGGATAAATAAAAAAGGAATTTTATTGTCTTCTGGACACTAAAATCCATTTGTTAAAATGTATGGTAAGTGTGATGGAGAAGTTGTAGTTATTTAATTCCATTGTGAAATGAGTTAGTAAGAAAGATTGCATCTCATTAATCTTCTATACTATGAAATTTGGAACTAACTTGTCTAGGAAGAAATTACTTAATAAGATGTAAAGGATACAAAGTGTAAAGTGTAAAATAAACATTTATGTCTTGATATCAAGCAAGCAGCAAAGTATTACTTTGTATGATCCTAAATTACCACCACCTCAGAAGCTATTCTTCAAACTAGAGTTTAGTTTATCAGATGGGCGAAATGTTAATCTTAGTTTCTCTACATAGGAAGAGACATATACAGAGATTCAGGGAGGCCGAAGCTTACCTGGTAAGAAGACTTGGAGCTTATAAACAAATTCTTGTTGTTTGCCTCCTTTTTATTTTCCCCATCTAAACTTTACTTCCCAGAAGAATTAAAATAACTTAAAACCATCAAGCTATGGTTGGACCTGCCTTGTTCATAAGCAAATCTCAACATTGATCAGGACCATAACTGAAATCTGACCAAAGATCTGTGGGTAGTTCTGCATATCACATTTTGTAGCTTCGGTTATTTTTCAGCAATTTTGAAGGGCAAAAACCAGTGAGTAAGATTATCAGAGTCAAAAAAAATACATTTGCTAGATTTTGCTTTTCATGTAGCTTAGCATTAGATTTTCCAGTAATTTCTACAAAATAAAGTGTCCTAGAAACATATCCTATGAATAAAACCAATTCTTCAAGCAAAACCTATGTAAATTCTCTCTCTTGAATATTCATGAAGATTGACTTACATGGAACTTCCATTTATACTGTTTCATCTTTGCAATGAGATCCAGTTTACAGTTTAGTTAGCAAAAATCTATAGAATGTTTCTTAGAGTAATGTTAACACAGACATTGCCATAAAGGTAAGTAACACTGAGCATTTAGAAGTTATTTTCAATTAATGTTACAATGGAATACTTTTAAACCTGTTTCTTTAATGACAGAAAGAGGAAAATAGGAGTTAGAGAAATTTCCTTGGAATCTCTTGTTAAAGAATTTCTAATTAGTAAGAGTAGAATTTTTTTGCAGATAGTACTACAATCCCACCTGGTAAAATATGGTGGCTGCTGTTAACAAGTATAGTTAGCTTTTGATTCAGAATATTTTGCAGATGCAGATATTAGTTTAATTCAGTTCTGTTAACCACGAGACCGCATACTATGTAAACACAACCAAATTTTTGACAGCAAAAATCATCCTCCAACTATATTTTTTATACTGGAAATCATTTTTACTCTATAAAAGTAGAGGTTTGGGTGATTCCTTCCTCTTCATCAGGTAGGAAAAATAATAAAAGAGTATATGGGTTCTTTTTTAGCCCTGCAAAACAGGCCATGACAAACTCTATAGCTTGTCCAAAAATAGACAAGTAGAGGTAGACCTTGACTTAACTCTGATTGCTTTGCAACTTCTCTGACCATCCTCCCTAGGGCTACTTATGACCCGATTTGAAGTTCCAATCGCCACAACCCTCCCCTCACAGTCACATGATCAGATTTTGGACACCTTAGTGTAGCCAGTCACAAAACACTCTCTGCCACAATTCAGGTCCCTGGAATACTGATTGGTAAATTAGCTGATTAAGTCATGTCCTCCCTGCCAATCTAATATACTGCCATGCACTTGATATTTTCTCAGCTGATTTTTTCAATCCTTGATGGCTTCACTATTAGCTTTCAATATTTTAAAATTTGCCTAATATGAACATACTGTACATATCTACATATACAAATATCATGCTCAGCCTCATCATGAAGCCCTATACCTTTGCTCTGTATGAAGGGGGCATGCCATGAAAACCAAGAGACAGAATCAATGCAGCCTAGATGGGATCCACGGGCATTCTTCAAAATCAAGAGGATTCTGGAGAGTTGTGCTTTGTTTTGATGCTTATTTGCTTCCTTTTTTTTATTTTTGCTCAGTTTGATTTTTTTAAATATAGGATTGGAAAAGCCTGCTGCCTCTGTACCCATGGATAGCTGTTTTGACCCACTGAATTAACTAGGAAACTTTGAGAGAGCTTTGAAGAAAGACAGGTAGTAACTCATTGCAATTGTGTGCATTCTAATGAGCTTTTCTAACTAAACTAGTTATTCTGTCTTCGATTGTGTACAACTGTTAGGATCTCATTTCTAAGTATCTCCCTACAATTATCCTTGTACAGAAATGTCATCTTTTCCTCAAAAGTATCTTTCCCTGGATTTTCTATTTTTGATATTACATCAATGCTCCACATTTTCAATACTCTTGTGAAACAACTTAAAGTACATAGAAAAAGAATGCTAGCAATTCTATATGTATTTAAATAAAAGAACTATCCTCAGTATGCCCTTGTACTGTTAAGCATCATCACCTTATTGATTGAAATTTGGAAGTTAATAAGCTCTGGGCTAATTAATCAGATGGGTAGGGACTGGAACTGCACTGCAAGGCTTAATCAAGTCATCAAAATTCTCAAGCCATGGAAAAGGTAATTAGAGAAAACAAATATGCTAGTTATATAGTAACAGGAACCTAGGAAAAAAAATAAAGGAAAGGAAGAAGATAGAGAACCCTCATTTTCTTTTGTGCACCTTTCTGGTATAAATCAGCCCTATGACGAAGAAAGTGCTTCCAGGTTGATCTTAGTAAATGAGGCCAGACAAATGCATAAATCAGTCCAGAAAAGTCATTTAGTTCAGCTTATCGAATTGACAGTGAAGTTATGTTTATTTGAAATAGATTTATTTTGGTACTATGGAGGCCTTCAGCAGAAGCTTCATGTGCACGTGCCAGTTTCCTGCAAGGCAGCTTGATTTACTAATGTGTGGCTTACAAACCTAATGAATAAAGTATATCTGTTAAGGAAATAGACAGATTAGGCACTCGCAAAATGTATACTTTAATGTAAAATCCAAGTCATATATATATATTGGACATTTTATAAAATATAATCTTACAGGTAACATTTGTGGTCAATATACCTTAGATTCTGTGTCATTTCCCTCTCAACTTTTTTGTCCATGTTTACATGACTTTTCTGCAAAATAACCAAGTTATTATACAACAATGGAAGAAGAAAAATGAAAAATTACAAAGCTTGTAGCAACATGAAATCTTCAATGCTTACATGAAAATGTTGGTTCCAGAAAGCTTTGTATAATCCAATTTTTGCCTGAATTGGGTATTTAAATTTACCCAAGTCCTGTCTTAGGTAACCCAGGATGAGTAATGTATGTTTTAATACTTTCCCCCCCCTAAAACTGGAGTACTGATTGAAGGGAGTACATTCTTCCATCTTCATGCACCACTGAGAAAGAACTTTCACATTTACGTGACAAACCAGCCTTTTCCAGAAGTCTTTTCTTCAGTTTTAATAGCCTGATAGGTTCCTAGCAAAAGAAGTAGTTCCACTGTCAGAAAACTTTTCAATCATTTAGTGTTTAAAATTTTAAATAAACAAGTTGACCTGAAGTCCAAAAAACTGACAGCAATTGCAAGGCTTCTCAGATGATTTTCAATTGTTTTTCTAGAACTGTCATTTGAATATAAATTTTGTGCTGTGCACCAGTTAATTTCAATTTATTCAGCATCTTGGAACAACTTGCCTCCAGAAGTTGTGAATTATCCAACATGTTTTTAAGAAGAGATTGGACAACCATTTGTCTGAAATGCTATAGGGTTTCCTGCCTAAGCAGGGGGTTGGACTAGAAGACCTCCAACGTCCTTTCCAACTCAGTTATTTTATTCTGTTCTGTTCTGTTCTATTATTTCATAAAATTTTGAGCAAATGTCCAAATGTTCTCCAGCTTTGGTCCAATATCTTTAAGACTTTATAAGTGCTAATCAAAAGGCTAAGGAGCTGCTTCCATACAAATTATTAATTATTATCAGAGTCATCCATTGAATCTGGCTGTTATGTTCTGGTGAAAGTTGGGCTGCCCATCATGCTGTATGCTTCAACTCTTTCATCCATTGTTTTTCCCCCTTGACATTGCATTTATTATTAACTTCATTTATGTAACACAATTTATCCAAAATAGTTGCCATGTAGCAGACTTTGTTAGAAGAATACAGTGATGCAGTTTTCTGGAAACCTTAGCAAGGCTAAGTGATGGGATGGAGAAACTTAGTTCCATATTTGGATCCACCAGAATCAATCATCTACTTGAAGAATGATGCTAAATATTATAATGAAAGAGCAGTGCCCCATCGGGGTCCTTGCAGGCTGTTCATAATCCTTCAAAAGATTCTGAACTCTTGATTATTTAAGTGAGAAAAGGCCTAAATATTTCTTCTTACATTTCTCCCTTTTGATTGAATTTCTGAAGGAGGTGCTAATAATTGTTATATTAGTCATTACCGTAGTAATTTGTATTGTGACAACTGTCAGGGAACCAGTTTGGTGTAGTTGTTAAAGAACCAGATTAGAAACCAGGAGACAATGAGTTCTACTCTTGCCTTAGGCAACTGGGTGATCTTGGGCCAGTCATTCTCTCTCAGCCCTAGGAAAGAGGAAATAGCAAGCCCGTTTTGACATCTTCAAGGAAACTTGCCAAGAAAACTGCAGGGATTTTGCATAGAGTTTCCAGGAGTCAATGCTGACTTGAAGATGTGCACACAGTTGTCTTAATCTCAATAATTAGTATGGATAAATGCTTTTTCAAAGCATTTGGCCAAAAAATCTTGGCCAAAAATGTTGTTTTTGCAGTTGTATTATGATTGTCCTGCTGGGTCAGGCAGATTTCTTTCTGCTTTGGCACAAATGTTCTTCTTTAGAAAACAAAGCTGGGAAGAGAAGTAGTTCTGCAAAAGTCTTCTTTCCTTCCTTTCCAACCTGCCAGGTGCTTGCCAATAGGGCTTTCAGAATGTCAGAATCATCGACGCCAGAGCACTCTGATTGTGAAAAATTGTATTACCCTGCCGGTATCTTCCTATTGCTTCTTTTAGGCTCTCCTACAGAAAGGCATTAACTTATGTTAGACACGATACCAATACTTTTTAGGTAATGTTATGAAGGATAGGGATTGAGTTAAAAAGTGCCACCCTCACTTTACCATTCCAACATCCTGACTACAAGATGTACAACAGAATCCAATTTAGCTGAAGCAGTTACATCAGCCTGATTTTCACCAACAGTTCAGTCCAAATCCAACATATCTTGAGTTAATGAAAAAAATATATTGCCAAAGTTAAGTTCTCCTTCAGGACAGTCAAACTTGTTTCTAGGACACATCCTCAGGCCTTTCTTGATAACAAAGACGAAGATGTCTTAGTTTGCCATAACCTCCTACTGGAATCCTCCCTTCCATTCTAGAATATATCTTTGGTAAGTGCAATCCAAGTGCAATCCTCTTTAGCTTTACCACATCCACCAAGACTAGCTAGGTGTTCTGTTGCTAGGTGGAAAAAAGTATAATACATTCAAAATAACTCACATTTATTAGATCTGCATGTCATTAAAATTGTTATGTATTTCTTTAATGTTATAATTAGTTAAATGGGTATAGATGCTTCTAATAAAAATAGATAATATTTTCTATTTATCGTTCAATGAAAGTGTAAATACAGAGACTATAAATCATGAATTTAATCACCATCACCATTTGGCATGTGCAATATGTTTACCTAAGTGATACATTAACAGTCAGAAGAATCTGACATTTTTATAGATAATGATGGGTTTATTACAGATAATTACTGTAGACATGCTTCTCAGTCAGGCACAGCATACCGGTTTGAGTCAGAGTAAAGCTCCTGAAAGTCAAAATAAATTATCCTCTTCATTACCATGTGGGTTCCAAATTTCTTACCAAGTCACTGCATAATAATTATGAAACTTCATCTGATTAACAGAATAAGTATACTAGCATCTGTAATTTTTACTCTGATATAGTCTGTTTGCCTATAAAGACATAGATATGCACAGAGGTGTGTTGCTCTTGATGTAGCAAGAGGTTCGCTGGTTGCGCGTGTACATTCGTTGGGGCTTGTGCGAAGCTAGAGGGAGGCAGCTGATGAAGAAAGCAGATCCGGTGAGTGCAACAGGGGCTGCGCAGAGCTCACCTGAGTAGCTGGGGCAGCTGAAAGGTGAGTTATTTAGTGACAGCTTAGGGCAAGGGCAGGTGGGCGGACCCAGCCAGAGCTCAGAGCAAGACGTTCGCCTGAACCTCTGCGTCCATGCAGCAGCCCACCCCTGGATATGCATTGTGTATAGAATTCAGTTAAAAAAGAGAACAATTCTATTTGCCCATAGTATGCAGCTACAATGTGTTTGAGACTCCCAATGGGACATACTTTTCCCTGCTAACAAATCATTAGTAGAATATGAATACTTTTTTTCATAAATAAATAGGTACGCACATATGTATCTACATGCCTTAAGAACACTGAGGTACTTGATTCAGTCTGAAAAGAAAATGATAATTATCATCCAAATAAGTACCATGACATCTATTTCTTCAGATGTAAGAATAACACACAACAGATCAGAGCAACTAATAGGTCTCTTTGGGCATTATCTAGGGAAAAATCTTCTTTGGAACACTAGAACAGAGATCATTATCTTGATGATTGAATCATATTGAAATGGAACAATTACAAAAAATTACTTCCTTACATTCAGACTTGCCTAGATTACCTTCAGAGCTAAAGGAAACAAAAGAAAAACAAAGAAAATGTTGTTCAGGACAATTATGATAGGTTGCAAAATGTGACTGAGATCGCATTCAGAAAGCACCAGAATGGGTGGAAAATAGCAAAGGATTTGTCTCAGAGAGTTCTATTGAATTTTGCCTACCTTCTCTGACTTGGTGCTCTTCAGAGGAGATAGTCTTGAATTTCCATTATCCAGTTAGTAAAACTGTTTTGTTTGGAGAGGATATGAGTTGATGAACTGCCTATGGGGGTCCATACTTTCATATGGTACAGAGATATCTACAGGGATTGCTTTTCTGCTGTTTGAAGCATCTAATCTACCATTGACAAGCATTGCCTTATCCTTGTTTTATCTGTGTTGTATACAGTTCTTTGATGTTACTTAATTTTTAGCTTCCATTTTCTATGTATGTATTGAGATTGATAATTGATGTTTTTATATCTCAAGAATAATGCTAATCACTCTCTGAAAACTTTTCAGCAGTCTTAAAAATATGGGAGGTAAGGAGACTAATGTCTTACCTTCCCTTAAAGAGCCAGTTTGTATGTTATGCATTAATTTGGACATTTCCTTTGATTTCTCAGGCAAGGGTTGCCACATAGGAATCAGTAGCACCATATCTGATGCTATTTTAAAACAAAATGGGACTTAACAGATTTTAGAAGTACGTGAATTGTTTTAATCAGATTGTAAGGTCCTAACTTGGTAAAGTGAGATACGGAGTCTCTAATGGAGTTTCAAAAAAGTCAGGATGATAGCCTCAACTGCATAATCAATCGCCCCTTTTTAACGTATACTGTGCATATGACACAAACCCACACTCAAAATGTTGTAGCTACAGTACCATCTTGCTATTCTGGCTTAATTTTTAGCTTCCATTTTCTATGTATGTATTGAGATTGATAATTTAGGTTTTTATATCTCAAGAATAATGCTAATCACTCTCTGAAAACTTTTCAGCAGTCTTGAAAATATGGGAGGTAAGGATCCCCAATGAATTATATATCTCTCTCATTCCTTTTACACTCCTCCTAGTATGGCAAAAGCAAACAAACATATGAATCATAGTTTTGCTCCCTCTGAACTAAAAAACTATGTTTCCAAACAAATGCCTAGACTAGAGAACTCTGGAGCACCACTAGATGATGGCAGAAATACAAAACAAGATCAACTTCTAGCAGGGCACGAGGGGGAATTGAGAATATGACATATGACTGTCTATATTTGAAAACCTCAAATGTCTATAGAACTAGTAATGGAGCTGAACCACAAGATAATGTGAGCAGAGGTGTTGTGCTGCTGTTCAAAAGGAAACATTGATGATTTATGGAAAGCAGGCTTCCACAAGCGGCATCTGACAGATGTATTGGAAGCTCTAGAATTTGAAGTGGCTGTTATTTTGGTTCAGAAAAACTAATGGCTCTTCCTCTTCTTGGGTTTCCTCAAGATCAAAACCTGTTGCTTTCCATTTCCCTTCAAACAAGAGTGAATAAAAGGATCAAAGCCTCAGTTTGCTAGCCATTGAGTCTTCAAGCTAGCATTTTAGCTTGGGCTATTGATCATTAAGAAGTGAGTTTCTTCAATAAACATATGATTTTTTTGCATACTACTTTTCAGATTATTATTCTTTATTCTTCGTTTTATAATAGGCCAGCTGTGGTCTTGATATTTTATTTTATTTTTTATGTATTTATTAGATTTATATGCTGCCCATCTCATCTAGAGGTGACTCTAGTTTATTGAAACTTACTTAGTTTCAATAAGTTAAAATGTATTCTGTTTCTCTTTCTTAACCTGCAAGTCAGTGTTGACTCCTGATGACTGCTTGGACAAGATTTCCTAGAGCTGAGAGTGACTGACAGGTCCAAGGTCATTCAACTGGCTTTGTGCCTAAGGCAAGACTAGAACCCATGGTTTTTAGCCTAATTCCTTAACTGCTACCCCATACTATGATTTCAGCTAATAAATGTGATGCCTTTTAAATAGAACTGCATGGGCCATACCTACCCATTCTTCCTGGCTCATCTCTAATAATAACAAGACCCAGTTCATTGCAACAAGAAACACGCAGAAGGAAGTTCAGTGGAACATACAGTAAAAATACACTGCATGCAGGAGAAAAAAATGAAAATCCATACCTAAAGCAACATGAACTGAAACAGTTTTGTCAGCCTTCTTTAAGAGAAATAGATACTTGTCCTGCAAGACCACTGCATTCTGCCCATTCAGATGATCTTGGATCATGAAGTATAAAACAAGTGTTTAACTTCTTTTGGAAACACTCAGTTTTAAATATATTAAATTAAATATATTAAGAGAATTGTCTTACTGATCAAAATGCTCAGAGACAAGAATATTTGATCAGTCAATTCTTACCAACTGAGCCTAAACCTAGGAACAAATGGATCAATTAGGCATTGATCTACCTGGTCCTAATGGAGTTCTTTGGGGAGTGAATATCTATGTGATCCAATACTTCATGGCAACTCCACTTTGCTCACATTATGAGAGCTAATAAAACTCATTATCTTCCAATCTTTTACTTTTCCTTCTGGCTACAAAGAGGGTGTTAATTTAGCTTTGTAGGCATCTTTTAATTAACTGTTACTGGAGTCTGTACTGATTTTATACAAATAGTCAACTTAGGAACTGGAAGTATTAAATATTAAATAAGAACAATTATTTTAATGTTATGGAAAAGTTATTGTGAGATTTGTGATGTAGCTATTCACTATAAATATAACTCCTCTATTACATGTTGCAAATTATTTTTAAGATGTTCATTGCAATTCATTTATTAAGATTTTTTAAAAAATAAATCTTGTTTGATGTGGTTTGTATTGAAAATCAGCAGAATAAAACTTTATCCTCCCTTAACCTGGAAGAACTGAGGTGAGGGCAATTGCAGTCCAGCCTGGGGAAAGCTTATTAAGTAAATCTCAACTATTAAGATCTTACAGTATTTCTGGAAAATGTCATTGGATGCTTACCAATGTTCTGAGGTTAGGAAAGGAATTTTTGCAGATTGAAGTATGGGAACTAGTATGGAGTAACTGTTGGTCAAGGACTGAGTAAAGCCAGGTTCACGTTCAACCTCAGTTAAAGAAGCTCACTGGATTACTTTGGGCCAGTCACTCTTTCTCAGCCTAAACTAACTTAAGGAGTTTTTCTGAGGAAAAATGGTGGATGGAGGGGGAAAGGTAGGAGGAAGAATTAGTTATACTGCCTTGATCTCCTAGAGAAAAGGTAAGATATGTTAAAATATGTTAAAAATCCAGCACTCTGAATTGAAAGGGATTCCCCACATGTGCCCTATGTCCTATCATGTATTAAACTATGGGGGGTGGAGAGTGGGATTCAAAATTTAAATCAGGAATGTTAGATTCAGGATAAGAAACAAATGTGAGATCCGTCCAAGAAAAATATTTTTTTTTCAAAAGTGCAGCCTTTCTTTCCCATTATGTCATAAGTCCACAATATGCAGATGAAATATTTTCTTTGCACCTTTGAGTAAAAATTCTACACATGCACTGAGTCTTGTAGGGGCAATATCACATAACAAATTCTACATAATGGTTATTCCTATCTGATCAAAGAACAAATTTAAAGCAATATCAATAATAAGGATATTATTAAAATAGTGTTTGCCAATTGTTGGACATTTTTTAAATACTTCCCACACAAATCATTATTCATTTCATTTTATTAAATTTATATACCGCCCCATTCCAAGGACTCGGGGCGGTTTACATCTAAAAGTCTCTTAA
>JANHFL010008981.1:53109-70985 GCA_032468155.1 Oxyrhabdium leporinum | reverse complement strand
TAGAACCAGGAGGGAGGGGAATAAATCCTTTTTATATAAAGAAGCCACAATTAATTACCTGGATTGTTCAGCACAGAGCTGAACTACACCATGTAGTTTTGACAATATTCTTCCAAGGGATTGATGACGTTGAGTCTACTAGTTTTAAAAAATTGCTGAGCGTACATTCTTTTTAATGAGCTGTTACACTTCAATGCCTTTGAAAAATGGCTAGATTTTGAAATCATTCTTGCAACAGAGATTATATTATTCCACAGCATATACACAGACCATTACCTTTGCTGTTGTAGGCAAAGAATCAAATGTAGTTTTTCAGTCATGGATGACTGCAGGAGAACAAGAGAGCAAGAGGAAGGTGCAACTGATCTTCTTGTGACATCATTGTGATTTCTACAAGATGCCTATGAATATCACTATTTCAATTGGGTGGCAATAAAACATGCCCCAGTGAGGTAGACAAGGGTGGAGAACTGGGCTTCAAATAGAAATATTGCAATGGTCTAACACGTATGGCTGCTTCTGTTCCCATTACTGCTGACATTGTTTATTAGCTAAACAATCTTCCCTCTGTTATCATGACATAAAGCCTTCACATTCAAAGTATTTTATTTTGCTCACTGAACAGGCTTATATAATAGTATTTGGCTGTATTATTATATAATAATTTTGTTTTTATGATTTGTATACTGTTTTATTGGTTCTAAGCAAGCCAGAATTTTTTAATATGACAGCAATATAAATGTTTTAAATAAATAAGATAGAAACAAAAATAAAATGAGATAAAAGTTAAATTATAAAATGTGAAACACTGTGGAATAAAGAATATTTTGAACACAGACAGCACAGGGCATACTTAAATAGTTCAACTAAACCACTTTGAAAAGTGAGACTGTTACATGAAGGCTTCAATGAAAAGGCATTGTAAACATAGCTAGAAACAGATAAATAGTTACCAGTTATTATTATTACCAAACTGGAGCACATTGAACAAGTCAAACTGTTCCCATTGAGGTCCTCTCAAATTTTGCTAGGTATTAAACAATGTTAGCAACAATACATGAGAGTGCATTGTCTGATTCAGCCAAAAATAATCGAGGCAAAAACATAATATTTAATGGTCTGAATATTGAATTAATGAAAGTATAATAAATTGCAGGCCTCTGTATGCTAGGCAGTAAAGAAATACTTGGATAGCTACCACAAAATCCCAGAGTTATAGGCTAAACCAGTGGTTCCAACTTTTCCTTCACATGGACCCCCTTTAAATACCTTTTTTTGGCCATGGACCATGGACCACTAAGGCTTAACTCAAGATTTAAATCATAGGCTTCTAGTGGTGCGATGGCCTAGAGGTGGAGCTCCCGTTTCACAATCAAGAGGCTGTGAGTTCGATCCTAGGTAGAGACAGATGTTTCTCTCTCTGGGCCCACTGAGAATATATCTGCTGAATAAAACTCCGCATTGGTGACAGGAAGAGCATCTGGACAATAAACACTCAGCTCCATTCAGTTGCCCACACTCCACCCCGCAACAGTTTACGGGATAGTTAAAAAAAGATGATGATTTCTTCAAGCCTTCACAGACACCCTGTGATGACATCACGCCTCCCCCCCCCCAAGAGTCCATAGACCACGTTCTGAAAGACAGCAATGCAAATCCATGTCTTCCTTATTTACTTATTTGGTTCCTATTCCAAGACGTTGAGCAGCTTTCAAGAATTCATACATTGTTTAATATTCTAAACAATTTAAAGTGATAAACCATAAAGCCTTTAAAATATTACAGCTACAATTATAATATGTCTTTCTAGACATGGGTAAACCCAAAAAGCCATTTGTTTTGCAATATGGGAACTGCCAGAGAATTGACTCTTGATAGATAGGATCATATCTCTGGTTGAACCTGCAGAATGTGCCCTGTTGAAGTCTGGGAGAATGCAGGAACTTGGGCCTTCAACAAAGGCCTGTTACCTGCTGCTTGTGTGAGTAATTTAGGCTTAAAATGTATAGGGGTTTATATACTAAAGTATGCATTTTGAATTTGAGTTATCACAAATGGCAACCAATATATTTGAATGAGCACCAATGTGGCAATTCTTGATTTGCACTCTATGTCAGAATGCAAATCAATTTTCAAGTCCCTCCCCCTATTTCGGGTATGACTTTGTAATAATCTTTTATCTCTCAAAGCCTTTATCTAACAGGTTCAAATACAGAAAAACTATAATTATAAGAGATGTCAATAAGAACTGTAGCTATTTGTCCCAGATGGTTCTTATTTAGAAGAAGTTCTGGAAATCACTGAGAAATACAGTATTTTGCTGTATCTGACTAAGAGGTCCACTTGAAAAAATATTCTTGGATTTCAAGAGAAATCCAAGAATCATTGATAATACAAAAAAGCCTGATTCTGAGTCTGAGTCTTCTGATTCTGAGAAGGAGGTATTATAGAAGTATATCACCTCATCAATTCATTTCATGAAATGAATATGTAACTCTTGAAGTCTGAAAAGGTGTGTACTCATATCGTATCATTAAAGCTATACCACAAATTTCTGTGAACAAACATATGGTACACATATTCTAGCAAATCAAATATATATACACACCTATCTGCTTATACAGTTCTATCAATATTGTTTTCCTAGCTATATCAATGAAATCAATAGGTTTTACTTTCATGTAAAAAGGCTTAGTATTGGGGTATAAGTCATTCTGTTAACTGGATGAGTGATCTTTATTCCTTGGAAATTGTCTCTTGAAATATAGGCCCTGGTATGACCTACAGCTTCTTCATTAATCTAGTTCTCAGAATGTGCAGTCTATGTAACATACCATGCGTAAGCAAGCTATTGAGTCAGTTTTAAATAGGGTTAAATCCCATTGAACATGATACCTACTTCTGGAGTAAAACATACATAATATTGTGCTATTACTTTTTATATCATTTAATTCTATACAGTAAATTATTTTTGAAACATCATCCCAAAGGTGGTCCCTTAGAAGGGCTGCTCTTTTCAGTAAAGTTCATTCACAGTTAACCTATTACCTTAGGTTATAATCTGATAAATGTAAATACTATACAGTGACTCAACAGCTTTAGTTCTTTTCATATTGTTTTACTCTCCAATCTTCTCTAATTGCCCAAACTAGTTTGCATTGTGTGTTTAGATTTAGCCCCTTAAGGTTTTTATTGTAGCAAAAAAGCTACCTCCCTATCAGATTTTTCTAACAAAATGCTACAGATGAAGCCCATCACTTTAATCCTGCTGAGCTATTGTTTGATTTCAAGTGCATCCTGTTTCTAAATATGCCATCTGTGATGGATCTATGCACATATAACCTGAAAAGCCCTCATCAGACCTTTTGTTAGGCAAATACAAACTCTTAATACACAAAGTTATAGCATTAAAATATTAATAAAATATTTTGCATTATAAATCACATCAAATTCTGTTGTTAATTTCTGTTCTCAAATTCTGAATTTTACAACCAGATTATTCTTTTTCCTGTAGCTTTCTTTTATCAAATATTATTATTGTTATTATTGTTTAGAGATAAGTAGATATTATTTAGAGAATATTATTTAAAGAATATTATCTGACCTCTCTGCCTATAAACATTCAGCTTGGAATGAAACTGTTTCCAGTTATTATAAAAATGTAAAAACTCCCTTAATGCTATGATTTTTCTCCAACTCCCACTCATTTATTGGCAATCTCTCCTTCTACAAAAGGAAATCATACTGTTGAATGATTTAGCTCATATGTAATAGCTTATGAAAAGCATTTATTGCTGAATCCTATTTCTTATGTAGTAGTATCCTTATCCCTTTCTTGGCAAATGACAAAACTCCTGATTTGATAGAAATGTATAAGGTTAGCATATTTATTCACCAATTCATTTTGAAGTTAAAAACCAACAGCTAACTTTCCCATCATATGGATCTCCAGTTTTAAACACAAGTTTTTAGAAGGAGGGCAAGAAATGAAAACACGGAAGCAGTTTATATTGTATAATTGGCAAGGCTTTTGTTGATATTAAAAGGTTTTATCGATTAGGAAAAAAAGATTGAAAAGGATGATAAAGCGTTATTTCTTTATATGTCTTATAAACTTCTCTGTCTGAAACCACACACAATTCCTCAGCTTTGTAGATTCATATTAAAAAGCATAATGATATAAATAATACCCTTAGGACAAATCCATAGGCAAATAGTTATATATTAACAGCATAAAATAAAAAAAGGAATAACACATTCAATGCATCTCAATATAAAACATAATTTCTTACCAGAGGGAGCAAATTATGATAAACCAAATAAGAACTTTATTATAGCCAAAGAACAGCAAGAAAAAGATAAATATAGACAGACAAGTAATTAATACAGGAGGAACCAGTCTTGTGTATTTTTCATCAGCTGCATTCTTCATGCTATAAGAGAGCTTCGCAATCATATAATGGACTTGAAAGTTTTTGTTGCTTAAACAAATTAGCAATTAGCTAACTGAATTATTACTAAAACAAGATGATGACATGAAAAAGTAACAAACACAGAAAGTATTGCGGCAATATAAAATCTACCAAGGTTATTGTGGCATTAAAATATTTATTTGATGCTGGTCCACAAACATCATCCCTTTCAAGATCTCTCTCTCTCTCTCTCTCTCTCTCTCTGGGGATGTTTGTGTTTGTGTGTGTGTGTGTGACTGCATCCTACAATCTAGCTCACATTTGTGGAACATCTTTCAGTTTCTCACCTTACCAAATGGTATTGTCTGCATACCAGTGTAACACAAGTTCATGTCTTCAACCAACATAACATCACAAGCAAACCTATGTACAGTATTTGTCCATAAAGAAAATAAATATTTAAGGCATTTGGTATGAATCAAGTCACTATGATTTGTAAATCAAGATGAATGGCTAAGCAGGTTGTTCAAAACCTACCAACTGTGATTTATTCAATATACCATGTTTAAATAAGCCCAAATTATAAAGTTATGAGAACCAGATCAGCATGATTGCAGAAATGCATATTTGCTTATTTAGTTATACATAATATGGTAATTTGCTCAACTCTGATACCTAGACCAGTCAGTGTCTACGGTGAAGAAATTAAATGATTGTTAGTGAAATCTAGAAGTCATATCATTTATAAGACATCAATAGTACAATTTTCCAATGCAAAATAGAATTTTCCTCGTTGATTTTTTTAAGCCAAGAAGGATTTTGTATCAATGGCCCAGCTGTCTGTCAGCCAGTAGAATAAAAAGTGTTGGTGGAATGGATTTGCCTTCTCTCTCTCCGCCTTTCCTTTCAGGCACAAAGAAGCAGAAGGAGAAGAAGAAATGGAAAGAGAGAATAGGAGAAACCACTGAAGCTGGATATATAAAACACTCTTAAGAGAAGGGGAGCATTTCTTTTTTTAAAAAAGGAATGGTTGTACAACTTTTTTCCTGAATCATATTTTCTGTCCAATGGAAGACTGCTCACAATTTAACACTGCGATCAGTTTAAATGACTAGTGATGAAATTTAGCCTATTTCACAAATATTTTTTATCTTAATTTTTTAAAATTCGTAACATTGCAAATCTATGACCACATAACCCACTGAACTTAGTTACTCTTGCGAATAGAACTGCATTGTTAATATAGTTTTTAAAAAATCTTAAATGTATGGTCCAGTTACAGTTGATGTACAGTTTAAATTATGTGTTTCGATTATGGGAGATTTAAATATATATTTGACTCTATCTGAAAATCAATCAGACTTAGAAATATCATCAGTCAATGACTCTTTAACAAACATTCTCATCTTCCTGGCTTTTGCTGAAAATGTTGTCATTCAGCCCTTGCTGGAAACTTTATCAATTAGTTAATCAACCAGAAAACAATATTGATTTAAAAAAGTTATCACCAGAAACTTAATCAAAGAAAAGTAATACAGTGCTGGTTTTATAAACTTCATGGATTTAAAAGATTTTAGAAAACACTAATTCTAAATAACACTTTGGCAAAATGAAAACTGGAAGACACTAATTTGTTCTAGGGAGGACAGTTCAGACATGTAGATACCGATGAAATACATATTTCTATGGACTCAAAATTTTTCAACATTGGACAGAAGCAAAATTAGGAAAAAGGGTTGCCTTCACAAATTGAACTAAAATCAATCTAATTATATATAACGCTTTCACCTAGGAGCCCAAGAAGTATAATGTTTTCAAGTCTTATCAGTGTTATTAAATAAGATACTGAATATGAGTCGCTAAAATTGTCTGGTTTCCTGCTAAGTTGCTAGCCTCTCATTAAAACGATTCACTGGTGCCACCTGCAGAACAAGAGTAGTATCTGGACTAAAATCACTAAAGATATATTGGGATGTTTAGGGATCTATACAGATCATCGCTACTTTAGCTATGTAGATGTAAGTGAAGATTGGTCCTTCTTCAATAAGCAATTATTTTGATGTAGAACCTGTAAGAGGGTAATTATAAGAATCCACTTCTCAGGAATAAAGATAAAGGTCTCCTTATCCAGTCATGTCTGACTCTAGGACGTGGTGCTCATCTCTGCTTCTTGGCCTAGGGAGCCAGCGTTGTCCGAAGACATTTTCTGTCGTCATGTAGCCTTTTCAACTGCTACCTAGTGACTAATTATAAAATGATAATCATCGTCATAATCCTGAATCAAACCATTGCAGAACTAAGACATGTCCATTGATGGACACCTAAGACCCAGGATATAGTTGGCACTGTCGTTAAATTATTCCACTGTGTATCTTGCTATACTTGCCGCAAAGGAAAAGAATGAAGACAGATAGTACATGTATCTTGTATTAAAAAATAGAAGTGACTATGATATATATATATATATATATATATAAATGTGACATATAGATATTTGATTTTATTTTCTTTCCTCTGTAAAAACTTTTTTCCCTTCTTATCTTAGTATATTCAGTACAAATCAAAATGCACTGTTTGCCATAAAGTAAAGATTGCCCCCTTCTGGGCAACTCTAAAACTGCTGTAGATTCAAACCATGAAATCTCCATCTCTGTATTTTTCTTAAAAACTCAGTTTTCAAATCACGATTTTTCAACTGTATCTAGCCTTTTATAACTCATAAACTTTCTATGTCCTTTGGGTAAATGTTACATTTTAATAGTTAAGTAAAGTTAATGTGTTTTGTAGTTTACAATCCAAAGATAACAGTTTTATATATCATTTTTCTTTTAAGAGGAAGTGCAGTGTTTCAAAAAGGAGAGAGTGAACACAGGCCCCTGGACTACAGGTAGCCCTGCTTCCTAAGCTTCTCCAAGACTGGGCTCCTGAAATTTGAAGAAAGAAAACGGGAATGTGATTTTTGATCCATTCTCATAAATTAACAAGTATGTTAAATGGCTAAGAGGACTAACACATTTGCTTTTCCTAGATCCTAGAAAATCTCCCAAGAATCTCTGAAAAGCTCGGTTCTGCCACTTATGCCCTCCCCATGGCCTTTGACAATAAAAAATGGCCTGCCTACTTCTAAAATTTAAAAAAAATGTTTATAAGATATGAAATTCAACATGGCCTTACATACAGGTAGTCCTCAATTTATGACCACAATTGAGCTCAAAATTTCTGTTGCTAAGTCAGATAGTTAAGTGAATTTTGCCCCATATTATGACTTTTCTCACCACATTTTATAATGATTCACAGTTTAAGTGAATCACTGCAGTTTTAAATTAGTATCATGGTTGTAAAGTGAATCTGGCTTCCCACTTGACTTTGCTTGTCAGAGGGTCATAAAAAGGGACCACATGACTCCAGGACACTGCAACTGTCATAAATATAAGCCAGTTGCCAAGTGTCTGAATTTTGATCATGTGACTTTGGACATACTGTAACATCATGTGAAAAACAGTCATAAATCACTTTTTCCAGTGCCATTATAATGGCACTAAATGAACTGTTTTAAATCAAGAAGCACCTGTATTAAGGAACATTTGCTCATCTGTAAATTCTTGTTACACTCTATGTTGAAAACTATATGGAAGCATCACAAATATGTTTAACTTTGCATGTGCTTTACTCCAATCTCCTTTTTATGTTGAAACAAGCATCTAACCTGTCGCAATTGAAGTTAAATACATCTGCATAAATCTAGTCAGAAGGATTAAACTACAGATAATGGCAGAGATAAGGAATTCATGAATTGCATGTGGCTTCCTGAGTCCTCCAAGAACCCTTTTCTCCCAATAGAACAGCGGGTCAAACATTCAGGCTCGTTATTACAAAGGGGAAGAGGTTTTAATTTAAACTCATACTGACAAACTCTTCTTCCAAGCATTCCTCGGTAAAAGATAATTGGGAAAAGTTCCTTCATCTCGCTGACTACCGACTGAAAAACAGGTTAAAAAAAACTGAAAAAAGTGTGCCTATTTCTGGTCCATGGTTTCAAGTTTAGCCTGAGTGCAAGTCATTAATGGTTTGATCATGCAACAGCGGCTGAATCTGACTCTCAAACCAGAATGTAATAAGTCTGACTTTTTTATTTTTTTAAATTCCAAATAAGGATTTTTTCCCTGCTTATTTCCGATTTATGTAAAAAGTTTCTAAAATCTGTAATACTTCATTACCCATGTCTTAGCTGGGAGCTGCAGTCCAATGTGTCTGGAAGGTGAAGCTGGGAATGATGCTCTAAAATGTTATGTTAACATAGCAACTCTTGTTGTTTTCTCCCTCTTAGCTAAAGTAGTCTGCCACTTCCCTAACCATAGCAGATCTCTCTGTAAATCATGAAGCCCATCTCTGTGGGTAATTCCTTTCTTCCTCCTTTGCCTAATCTTCTGATTCAGTGTTTTGAAATTTTCAGGACGGGCCTTTTCCACTGACTCAAATTGGGAAGGTCATACAAACGTATGTATTTTGATGATAGGAGAGGTCATGCATTGATCATAGATTCCAGTGTTCAGGGTATTCCCATGCAGAAATACAGTATGTGGGGAAGAACCGCACTCTGCATATACATGAAACAAAGATAGAATGCAACAGCTTTGTTCTTCCTTATTACAGCACCCCACGTTGTGCATATTTTACTGTTGGTGTTAAAGAGAAATTGTAAAAATATTTGAGGGGAAGTCCATATATACGAAACAGACTGTTAGCCAAACACTGCCAATTTGCCAAATGTTGGTATACCATGAGCAATGCTATTTGGATAAAACTGCTATGGATGCATCAATGGTGAGATAGGTAAGAGGTAGCAAATGACAAAATGTATACTATGCTATCAAAAACACAAACCTTGTGATTTATATACTTGCATACAACTGTACATGTCTTTTTCATTATTATGCCTAGCTGCAAAAAACCTATGAAGCTGACAGTGCTAGTGGATTTTGTTAGATTTCCAACAGCTGTTTAAGAAAACCAGGGTTTGTATATCAGTTCTGCACAGACCTTCTGAAACAACAACAAAAATACAATAGGAATGGGAATGACCTACTTGCTGCTTTAAATAAAGGACAACATGATATTCCCACTGCTACTTGAACTGTACAGTATTTCAGTTCCGATAATCAAATAGCATCCTTGGGTAAAATTGGTAGTAGAAACCCAAATTTAAATGTGCAATGTATACTTATGCAACACAGGGAAATGGCTGGAAGGCTCAGAAGGAATAGATAGGCATAGCTCTATTGCTGCTACATTACTTTTGCATAACAGTAAGGCCAGCCCTAGGCTAGGTTTTCTTCCCATTAAACAAAGAGGGGTATTAACTACCGGTAGCATAACTGCATTATAAACATTGCATGCAAGAATGTGATGAAGAAGACTGGCTGTAAATAGTTTTCTAGAATTTGGAAATGGATTATTCATTGCAACAAATTTTCACATGATGACTTTTCAACAACTCTGAAAATAAAATAGGAGTCTCAAAATTTGTAGGACTGTGAATTTGTCGGTCTGTATAATATGTCCCCCACACTCTAAGAAATCCAACTATTGAAAACTGCTCCTGCTGTCCTTGGACAAGTCAACTGTCTGTCCAGATACAGTAAGGGTGCAGCCTGGTAAAGATTCAGATGTGCATCAGTGCAGCATGTGTGTATACCCAAAACTGGATTGCTTTATTTTTCCAAAATTGTAGCTTGCCAGGCTACCCTTTTGCACTGCCTCGAAGACCTTTATTGGCTTTGCTGAGCTTAGGATTTGGCAAAGAGAATTATTTTATGTAGGTAGAAGAAATGTGTAGTTTTGATGTGAAAGAGTGGCTTCTTTTTACTTTACCCATTTTTGAAATGTTAACTGGACTTGTATTTAAAATGACTGCCTACTCCAACTACAACTGGTCTTACAGTACTGATTAGATTGACTAGAGAGAAATTGCAATAAATCCCACATTTCTGGAAGGTGTGTGTGGGGTGTGTGTGTGATGAAGCAAGATGTTGTTTCTTTCTACTAGTGCTGATGCTATGCAATGAATAGAATAGCCCCTTTTTGTTGATATTCCCAAAAGGGTTGAAGATGGATTGTTTCAGAGAGCCGTCTCTTGATTCTGTATCATTGTATTTAATTCTTTTTAATGTTTCTATTTTGATATTTTTGTTTGGTGCTACTTTTATTGTCACTTGTGAAATATTTTATGCGGTTTTAGATATTACCATGAATGTTTTTAATTGTTCTATTATATTTTATGCAATCCCCCAAGAGTCATTTTTATTATTGCAGGGTAATAAAATCCAGGCAAGACTGAACTAATTTAATACTGATACCTTACGAATCTCTTTTTTCCTTTCTTTCTGCTCCCTATTATGTGTAACTTTTTTGTATGATTGTTGTTGCATTATTCTTTTTTGGTTTTTAAATAAAATAAAATAAAAGTAATGAAATATTTTTTTAAAAAAGCTATTATCCACTAAAATGTCTGGGATCTCATACCTATTTAAGACATGGTCATAAATCAAATGCTGTGGCCATTTTATCTCCATCCTCTTGCAACAGTAACTAAAAGTACTTGGTACATTCTACTACATAAAACTGTGCTAAGTATTTTAGAATTAAGGGTACCTTTCCAGACAATCGTGCTAAAGTTTATCTCTCTACTCTGGGACATAGTTTGCATTGATGCCTCCCTCTGTGTCTATGATAATACTGTCCACATTAGAATTTGTCAGACTTTGCTTTTAAAATTCTAGATGCCAACACATTATCTATTTTAAACACTATAGCAGTAAAGTGTCATTTTAAATGTGAGAAAAATGTTTATTGCATTATTAAAATGGAAGAGTAGTTATTTTAATAATAAAAAATAGTGTTGAATTAAACCACAACATTGTTCACATTTCCCTATTTCTTAAAGCCCTGACTGCAGTTGTTTAGAAGGACCTTGAAGAACTGGCTCCTTGCCCAGGCCTTTGGTGTGGGACAAGACCCTTTGTCTTGTCCCTGTCATGCTTTAAAATAAATACATTTTTATGTGTTTCTTTTAAACTGGTTATTATTTTATCTTCCTTGTCTTAGTTGTTATGAGCTGCCCTGAGTTGCTGTGGATTGAATGGCATTTGACTTTGTTGAAAGGAAAAAGGCTTCCCTGTTTGGGTTCGAATTTCCCGGCTGAGAAGACGTTGCCGAAAGAATTGAAGCAAACTGCGTGAAAGCTGGATCTTTTATTTTCAGGAAGCTGGAGAGTAGAAACACGGACCGAACGTTCCTGGTTAGCTAACAACCCCTAACTTTAAAATAAATAAATAAATAAATAAATACAGGGAATCTATATTTAGATTGTCTGCAGGCATTGATTGATCACATGCTTGTTATGCAATCACCCAAAAATTATTTGGAAAAAAAAGGAGAAGGAAGTTTCTGAAGCAATTTAGACACAGCCATATTTTTTAAAAAATGATACCAAACATAAATGCTGAAATGACATCTAAACCCATACTTTATTTCAAGTTACTTATACAGAGGGGTATGGCCGAAATAGAAGCTTTCATTTATTCTGATAGTCCCTTCTCTAAAGACCAGCTACAGCTAATGGCATAGTATCGTCTACATATTGTCATTGTGTTTTGTTTTAGCTGGACATACTAAACAATAGGATTATTTTCCTTTATCTGTATGACCTCTTCTTCTTCTGAGGCTTAAAATCATTTCTACAACCCTGATCTAGTGGAAAGAATGCAAACTGGAATAAAGTAATATTTTATCTTTTGATTATTCTTTACCATTAATTTTCTATAACATTTTCCCTTCTATTCCCTCCCTCCCGCATTGCTTTTGTTTTCTTTTGTTTCAGCTAGAAGTGTGGGGATTACGGGCCTTCTTGGTAGCTGGCAAACCACACCAGGAAGGGCTAAGTCAACACATGCATCTGCACTAGATAAACAGCAGCTGAGAGAATCGGCACTTTGATGACTTTAAGGAAGTGAGTTTGAGGAAGTCAGCTGAATGTAACACGAGTTAAGCATGACGATATCACAAGCACACCCAAACATAGTTAACCAATCATTTATGTACAAGTAAGATCAGATGAGTTTTTGGTACCCTATCCATGACTGCGATGAGCAAGTGGTGCTAAATAAAAAGGGAGCTCGGACATCTGTTTGGTGTCCTTCCCGCAACTGAAACTCCTTGTATAATCTGCCTGATCATTTGAATGCAACAAAATGTCCTTAGTGGGATTAAATTACAGTAAATTGTTTCATTTTCCACCCAAATATTTAACGATTTAAATGTATTTCTGTGCTTTGTAAGGTAAATTAAATATACATTTTGGTTTAAAAGAATGCTTAATACAAACAAGTTTCACTGTTTCTGAATCATGGTTGTTGTGAATAATCTACTGGATTTATGTAAAGTGAATGCCTCCTTGCCTGGATGGGATGAGATGGCAGTAATAAGAGATTTTTAAAAATATTTTTGATTAAATCAATGCAAGGAATGCTTTTCATTACCCCCCAAATCCCATAGCAAATGGGGATCCATTATAAAATGTTATTTTATTTGAAGCTTTCCCAATTTTAGATGGGTGCTGCCTAGGGATATAGGAATGCACATGTCTCCCAAAAGAAAAGTTGTTACTAAATTATAATTTTGGTGTAAGAGAAAAGTAATACACTAGCTACTGGAAAGTAGTATATTAACTATAGTTTTCTTTGCTTGTTATCTTCCATTCCTCTACTCTTCAACCTGGCAGAGACTCATTAAATAAGTTTTTTTTTTATATTAAGAAGTTAAAATTTTAAAGCAAGATATGGTTTTCCATAGGAGACATTGGAAAGTTTGGATTAATTTTTTTAAGAGAGTGAAGATTAGATATTGTTTTCCATCTGCCACCTTGTATAGAATTATTTAAAAAAATCAAATGATTTCATTCCAGTTCCAATATAGCAAACTTCCCCACTTTCTTCTTTGCTATTTCATTTGATTCTTCAATCTTTAGCCACCATGTTAAGTCTTTAAATATTAAGGGTAGTACATCAGCAGGATGTAATTATCAATTATTTCTTTATGCTGATTATCTTTTGACAATTTTGGACTGTTGAGAATATTTTGGTAATTTTGGACGCTATTTCTTTTTCTAATTTTATAAAGGTTGTGCAGTATTTTGGAAAGTATTCTCATTATAAGATAAATTGAGATTAATCTTGTTTATTTCCTGTGGACTCAATATAATTATGTAAAAAGATGGGTTTTGTGATTTCTACTGATTATATCAAAGATTTGTGCTTTATACAGTATAGCCAAAAAGTATTTCTAAATATGTGTGGTGGAAGAAATGTCCATCTGGATTCAGTTCCAAGTGGGAAGAAAGACATTGGAAACATGGAGACGGAAGGATGGTTTAATGGTGATGGTCGATGTTTCATAGTTGCACAGATTGGACAGCTTTTCACATACTCCTCTATTTCAACCTTCATTTGAGGCCACCAGAACTGGCGTTTGTTAAGGTGTAAGCAGTGGTGAAATCTATTTTTTTTCAACACCGGTTTGTGTTGGCGTGGCTTGGTGGGGGTCATGTGACTGAGTGGGCGTGGCCAATTCAATGTCACTCATGGCAAGGAAAAAAGAGAGGAAAATAGAACCCTCAGGTTTACACACACTGGCCATTCCTACCATAAATCTCAGTAAAATTAGGGAAGACACAAATCTTAACAAACATGTCACGTGGTTGCATGGAAGACAGAGAGGGAGAGAGAGAAACAAATAAACAAACAAAAACCAAACCCAACATTCCTATTTATATATTTCCCTTTCCTTTTAAGTACTTTTATTTAGCCAAATTGGTTTTCCAGCTTCAACCCTGAGCAAAGCCCACTTCTTACACAACCTTTTTCTTTTGTCATGTCTACTTGGACAAGCAACTGCCTCTTTTTGTCCCAGGCGTCAAGCAAGTCTTTCATTGGGTAGCCTACCAGGACCCTCGAGCTAGAGCATCCCATGTTTCTCCTCTGATGTAGTGATTCAATTTGGCTCTGCTGGGTCCCGGCGAACTGAGTCCCAGGTCCCAGCGAATTGAGTCTCCTGACACAACTGCCCCACCAGCAGTTTTCAGACCAAAAAGGGGTCTGAGAGGACTCCACTGCTCCTCGGAGTACGGACACCTCCTGTTACTGGCTTTTCCCTCGCTCAGAGTTTTCGGACTCAGGAGAGTCCGGAAGGACCTCTGCTTGCTTTCAGAGATAAGGGCAAGGGATCCTATTGAAACCAATCCTATTGGTTCCAATCAGACTGCCCTGGGGCTATGCAGTCATAGCTGAGGTTGACTGTGTCCCAGGCTTGGTTGAATCTTGTTGGGTGATGCAATGAAGGACAATTTCCTATTGTGGCTGAATGGCTTTGCCCTGAAGGATAATCCCATCATCCTGGAGCTGAGGTCTTTTGTTTTATAGATAGACTGGTCCAGTCTTTTGTCTTGTATAAGCTGGTACCAAAATATCTGCTGGGGGCAGGGAGCTGGGATCTTTTGTTTCTGTTTTCTTTAAGATTTTTATTTCTCTTTTAGGGGAAATATTCTGCCTTTTTAGTATTTCCTAGAATATTTCATTCTTCTAGAAGAGGGGTGGGTGCTTTCTACATGTGGAAATAAATATGATGAAACCATTTCAACTGGACATTGTTAGATGGCTTAAAATTCCTTTACGCTTGTGGAACAAAATTAAAGTTACTAAAATGAATATTATCTCTTGTTTATTTTCTGAGAGGTTTTCTTATGTTAATATCAAATAAATAAGTTGCTTAGTAAATTTATTTGGGATAGTGGACCACCACGATTTTCTTTAGCTATATTGAGATTATCTTTTGAAGAAGGTAGCTTGATTTACAAAAATGCCATTCTGCCAATATTTTATCAACTATCTGTTGGTGGAATGAAAATGTAACTGAATATTATTCCTTATGGGCTAAGATGGAAACTTATTATGTATTTCCTTTGCAATCATGCAAGTGCTGGGAACAGCATCTGGCAGAAAAGATATTTTATTTTCAGGGGTATGAACAATGAGAAATCCTTGGCCCATATTGGCCCGTATTATAAATTAAGTTTTGATAATAAGACTCATTAATATCTAACCCTTTGGAAAAAATCTACTTTGAAAATCGGTGATACAGTCATCTTCACTTAAGGATGGCGCCTTCAAACATGTCATGGCACTGAATGAATGATACAGCATTCCACTTCAGCAGGTTTTTGTAAGCCAAGTCAGTGGGAAAGTCAGCAGGAGGTTGCAAATTATGACATGATGTCCATGGTGATTTACTTAACAATGGCAACAAGAAGTGCTGGTACTATAGTCGCTAAGTGACACAGTCATGTGACATTGAGTTTATAACCATGTTCTTTGGTGATGGAAATTATATTCCCAATTATCTTCATTAACATAGGATTAGCTATAAATAGTTTTATTGGAAAGATTGGTCTGATACTGGAATTAAGAGTTTAAATCAATTACTATGTGATGACTATTTTAAGGATTTTTCCTGATTTCAAATTGAATTTAGTCTTCTGAATTTGTAACCATGTAGGTATCTTCAGCGTAAGCATGTTCTAATGGATAAATGTGGATCAGATGCTTTTGCTGCCTCAAAGGCAACTAAGCTGTTTTCTTATTTGATGGAATCTATGACAAATAAAACCTATAACAGTCCTCTATCAAAAACACACAAATATTTTTAGAGTGGACATTTCTGGAATATTTCAGACATGGACTAAACAACAGGAATTTCCCAAAAAGCCACATTAATGGCTTTGTGTCTTTTAAATGGTATCTATAGATTTGAGATTAAGATTGATTCTTCAAAAATTGTATTTAGGGTGAATTAGATTCCAAAAAATGTATTAGAAAGACTGGACACCAGATTTCCTATGTTGGAGGTGTAAGAAAATTGAGGGCTCACTGACCTGTATTATATGGATATGTGTTTATTTAGCACCTCTTTTGAGATAACGTGTTAATGTATATTAATAAATTTATATCATGTTTAAATGTTAAAGATGCTAATGTAATAGGGGAATATATACCTGAAATGTGCCTGTTATCAGGAATGTAAGAAGATTAAGAAATTAGAAAAGTGATATTATTCCAGATGTCAAACAATGACTATCGGAAGTGTGTGATTTATCTGTTTTGAAAAAGGCAATACAGGTGGTTGACTTACAACAGTTCATTTAGTGACCAATCAGTTACAACGGCACTGAAAAAAGTGACTTATGATCTTTTTCACACTTACGCTGCAGCATCCCCATGGTCATTTAATCAAAATTCAGATGCTTGGTAACTGGTTTATATTTATGACGGTTGTAGTCTCCTGGGGTCATGTTATCCACTCCTGATAAGCAAAGTCAATGGGGGAGCCAGATTCATGTAATAATTGTTTTACTAAAGTGCAGTAATTTACCTAACACCTGTTACAAGAAAGGTTGTAAAATTCACTTAACAAATGTCCAATTAGCAACAGAAATTTTGGGCTCAATTCTGGTTGCAAAACAAGGATTACCTACAGTCTCTACTAATCAAGAGCAGCAATATTTGTAACTATGGCAGAGATTCTGCAATACCTTACAATAACATATTGTATTATTTATATTATAGCAGTGAATTTGCTGGTAAACCAAGGACTATTTTAAAGTATAAAATATCTTTTTTTCCTCATCTTTATACTTCGCACTTTCATTTATTTCCATTTTTTCTTTAAGATTAATGCTTGTTTTGTTAAAAAAAATATTTTTTTTAAAAACCCCTCCAGACTAACGCAGTACCCTTCAGATGTACTGGATTTGAATTGCTGTCCTCCGAATCCTGGGAACCTGACCCACCGGAAAGGCTCAGGTTGTTCCTTGCACAGTGTCTTGGGAAATTCAAGGGTCAAGGAGAGGTCGCAGCCACGCTAAAAACCCGAGCCACGAGGAGAGAGAGATACGAGCCCGTGCAAGCTCGGGATTCCGCTCTTTCAACCGTCTCCCCGGGAGCTCTCGGGCGTCCTTCTTCAGAGATGGACGGGAGCAGGTGGACCACTCCGCGATAGAGCCAAGAGGTAAGTGCGCCTGCGCACGCCCTGGCTTTTGGAAGGGGCGAGCTCCACATTCAGTCAGGATCTGTCCGGGGGCTGTGGGGGTGGTGGTGACGTCAAGATCGTTATCTGCATCTGGGAACCGTCCAGCCGGAGCCGCCGGTGCGGCCGCTTTTCCCCAGCTCGCCCCCCCGCCCCGCTTCTCTGTGAGACGTGCAACCGAGCTGAGTGAGTAATTCGTAAATTCCTCATCAGCACCGAAGACTGCCCGCTGGCATACTTTGCATTACGACGCATCCTTTATTATTATTATTATTATTATTATTATTATTATTATTATTATTATTATTATTATTATTATTATTATTATTA
>JANHFL010008981.1:25506-41723 GCA_032468155.1 Oxyrhabdium leporinum | reverse complement strand
GGCGCTTAATGGCATACCCCCATCTTTTTAAACTCTTCTGATTTTTAACTTTTAACTTTTATTTTAATTCTGTGGTGGTGCATCCATTTTAGTGCTTCTGGATCGGTTTCAAGATTTCGAGCACCATGCTATAGTGGTTCTTCTATCTCAAGAACCAATTTCAGTTGGTGTTTACTGAAGGAAGGGAAGATCATTCATTCATTCATTCATTTATAATTAATATGGTTGTCCATCTCCTTGCTATGATTTTGTGTGCTTACATGGTCTCAACACCCCATCTTTGAGGTATCTCAGGGTTACCTCTTGTTTAACATCTCCCCAACGTCTGGAAGCCAATTTTGCCATTATCATTATCATTTCTTTCTCACTCCCCTAAGCTTATAGAGACAGCAAGTGAGGAAAATGCATAGGAGAGAAGGAGGGCTTCATTATCTGGGGTAATGGATAAACTCTTATATGCTGTTTGTCGTTCGATGGCAATTTTATTGCTAGGCTGACTGCTCTGACTTCTTTCAGCATATCTGGTACTGTATAGACAGGAATGACATGCATAGCAGCTGTATTAGCCAAGTGCTCCTTGTTCTTATTTTACCCTTGGACACCAGACATTTTAAAGTATTGTCAAACTGTCTCCAGCTGGAAATTTAAGGAGTGGAATATGGGATATGTCTAGAAAAAGGGATGTATGTTAACTCTCTTGCACACATATATTTAGACTTTATCATACTTGCCATATTTATTGTAATGAGGGCTGAAAGAGAGTGACTGTCTCAAGGTCACTCTGCCTCTATGTCTAAAACAATATTAGAATTCAGGCTTGCCAACTCATAGTCCCTGCCCTAAACACTAGTCAAAGTTACTCTCATATAAATCTAATAATAAGATGAATCCTCAGTATAGCAATTGATGTCTACTGAATTTTGCAGCTGTCCTCTTTGTTTCAGAAGAGAAGCTTCTTACCAGAAGCTTGCTGATTCAATATTTAGCCATCAGAAACATTATTAGAAAAGTCATGACTGATACATTGGTAGAACAGCAAAAAATGAGAAATTCATCCGACTGATTTTCCTGAATAAAGCTGTTATACCTGTCTTCCGGGATCTTAGATATAATATCAAATCTAGTCAGCAAGAATGTTCTACTGTACTATGTGAAACATGCAGAATGTCGGAAAACATAGTTGGCTAAAGTAAATGGTCTTCTGCTTAGAGCAGCTGTACAGTAATTGGGAGCAAGATCTAGACTTCAGCCTTTTGGTAATTTAGATGCCTCATCTACAGAACCTTTTTTTTTTCTGGTACCAAGATGTCCTGTAACCCTTGTTTAGAACATGATTTCATAATGAAACCTTTGTAAGCTGCTAGCTAAAGATGATATGAGGGCTGCAAATTTAAAAAAAATTTTTTTTCTCTAGAGTTGCAGAGGAAATATGCTGAAATGCATTTCCCTCTATAGTTCTACTTACCTCATCTAAAGGAAGAGTTTACCTGGAAGGTGACAAATAGTCCAGTGACAATAGCCAGTTGGGTTTTATTTCTTTGGTTGTAGTCGGTGGAGGAAAATATTTCTGTCCTTATTTATCCTTTCCAGTGTAATTTTAGACAAAAATTAACATTTCACCAGAAGTTCACTTGGTGAGTTTTAACAAAAAAACAACAGTTTATTGTTTTTGTTATTGGTTTAAATTTGTGTAATCCTTTGGAAGCATATTTCGTTTATATTAACGTAAGCCTTCAAATTTTAAAAATAGTCTTCCTGGTAACCAGTAAGAGATATTGATTTATAAGAGCCAAATTTAAAACATCAGAAGATTTAAGATAATATTCAAAAAGGATATTAATCAACCACCCAATAATAGCATTAAGGTGACTTTTAACTTTCCGCTAGCAGTGGCCTGTGCCTGGTTATAATAATAATAATAAAAAAGATTACATCTGTATTGATCAGTGTGAGTTTATGTTGTGGACCATCTTCCTGGTTACTAAAAGCTAAATATATTATAGCAAGTAGAAATACTGTATCTCCTTACACAGTAAATGCTGTTTCCATTCCTGATATTCCACGTCTGAATTCCTCCCCTTACAGAAATCTTTCACTTTCTCATTTTTCCTCTTCTATAATACAAATAAACCTTTTTTCTTTTTGACTAAAAGCTCTTCTTTATTAGTAGCAATAAATAGGTGGTTAAAAGAAAGATTCAGTAAATCTGGAGACAAATATACATGATCTCCTTCCAATTTTTATTTGTACACTAAAAGTTGAATATCTGTCACTCGCACTTTAACGGGAAGTGGTAGATACTGATATTGCTGGTAGGACATTTTTAAAGAACATTTAGATTGTACCTACCTCCCAATAATTTTCATACAGAAAGAAATGGAGACAGCATCTATTATTTTTATCTGTACTATACAATATTTCTCCTTACTATAAAACTTTGTTACATAATATCTGTTTGACTAACAGCTGCTGCACATTGTAGTGTTATGTGTGGCAGATATAAAGTAGAGTTATATATTATTTAAGTGACTTATGTCTGAATCCTGAAGTAAATGATTTTAAAACTCGTTTTGGCTCCATGAATTTTTAATTGCATTAATTGTCTGGAAAATATATAAGGTAATTTCATTAATTATTTTCCTCAATTCTGTTAGTTTTTCATGTCTTTTAAGTGGTATAATCTATCTCATAATTTAGGCTGAAAATTATCATTATTTTCCCCTCTGCCCATTTCCTCAAAAGCATGTATAAAACTGGATTGTTATTCTGTGTTGAGATTTTAATTGCATTTCTTAATCCATATAAAAAACAAATTAAAATCTAACATACAATCACATCCTAACAGATGGATTAAACATTTATATATCGATTGTAGATAAATAATTACTTCATCAATGGCTATTTAAATTTGCAATTTTATTTGAATTTGATTCCTATTCCAAATAATTTGTATCTTATTCAGTCACAATTTATATGTTAATTAAAATGTGCTAATTACTCCTGGATTTAACTGATTATAAATATGAATAATAATATTCCTGTAATCAAGGTATTATTTATTTCTGAAATTATGATACTTGAAATCTGGTTAACTTGAAATCTGTGAATTATGCAAATTCTTGTCAATATGATAGTGTTCTCTTGATACTAGAAGGAAGTATAAGATGGAGAATATAATGTAAGAGATTGGTATTTACAACATAGATTTACTCACTCAAACATACACTCCTGTACTTCTTTATTAAGGCCATGTTAATTATGCTACTTGATAATCATTCTATCTCATCAGTAGAATTCATTAATAAAACATATCTTAATAGCAAGTATGCACATTATTAAATATTCAGTGCTCAATAAAATACATAATCAAATTCAGAGTAAATGGAAAAAATAATCTGCATTTAAAGACCAAAGCTATTGAGAATTTCTGAAAAGGTTGATTTGCTTTTTCAAACCTTAAAATGTTTTGCAAGGCAAAATATCACTAATAATAAATACATGTAATCCATCAGTTTGAGTTTGGAAGTTGAATGCTTATTTTATTTTCCATGACCATAGTGCTCAAGAAATTTTTCCTGCACATTTGCTAGTGAATGAATGAAAGATCTACATATATAAAAATTGACCTATTTTTAATTTCAGTTGACATTTTCCAACCTAATTGTATTCTTGAATGCTACATTCTCCTATCAATGTACACAGCAAAACAGAACTAGAATATACTTGAATCTTAAATGTTCCACTGCACAGTTTTTATTCTCTTATGTTTAATTGTTGTTTTTTCATTTAGTTGAGCTTCATTTAAGAAAGAGGGAAGATTTACCATCTCTGGTTTTTATTAACATCCCTTATGCTGAGATATCCTTTTCCAGAACTTTTTTCTCTCAGGCGTAGAGAATATAGGGAAAAGACAGAAATTGCAGAAAAAAAGAACAAAGAGCTGTGATGGATATAGAAAAGCCCAGGAAAATGCTTAGTCTCCTACCCTTTTATTCTTGAAAATAGTTAAATTACTATAGCATATTGTTTGATTTGTTTTGGATTTTCTTTTCTCTTTTACAGCTATCATGTATGTAATGGGAGCTCTTGGTCCTGCAGCAGGATATTTATTAGGAGGAGTTCTGATTGGGTTTTATGTACATCCTACAAGTACTGTTCAGATTGACCAAAGTGACCCACGGTTCATTGGTAACTGGTAAGCTGCAACCATGTGGGGGTTTTATGTGGAAGATAACAATAATGTTTAACATTTGATCATCATTTGATCAGTAATATTTAACATCTGGTCATGTATTCTTTGATTGCTGTGTTTTGAATAATTATAGCCAAAGACAGATGTATAGATTATTCAAATGCTGCTAACTTTACAAACATTTACTTATGATTCTATTTCTACGTTTTTGAAATATTTAAACTAACAAAGTTACTCTCTAAAAAAAATAAAAAAGTAGTAATAATAATGGAGCTGATGTGTTACTTTTCCACCTGGCATTTTTTAATGTACATGTTTCTACTTGTGTGTGCAAGTTTCTGGCACAGCTTGTCAACAATATAGACTAGACTAGGCTAGGCTAGGCTAGGCTAGAATAGAATAGAATAGAATAGAATAGAATAGAATAGAATAGAATAGAATAGAATAGAATAGAATATCCCTTGTAACTTTGAATGGTTGCTATGTAACGTCATTAAGCAAGGATCATCTATATGATGTTTATCTGTTTTGGATGCAGCTTTTGTGATCTTCAAATCACTTATATGGTAATTGTTTTATGGGACAAACAATAACACCAAGTGTAAATTTCTGCTTCCTGTTATAGAGGGTTTGCGTTTGTGTGTATATAGCAATAGCACTTAGACTTATATACTACTTCACAGTGCTTCACAGCCCTCTCTAAGCGGTTTACAGAGTCAGCATATTGTCCCCAACAATCTGGGTCCTCATTTTACCGACCTCGGAAGGATGGAAGGCTGAATTAACCTTGAGCCAATCAGGATCAAACTGCCGAACTTCTGGCAGCTGGCAGTCACCAGAAGTAGCCTGCAGTAGTGCATTCTAACCACTGCACCATCAAGGCTCACATATATATGCTTATAGGCAGTAATATTTATTTTTGTACTGCTTGATGTAATAAATATAAGCCTACTTGTAAATGTTATTTCTTACCTTTGGATTTTAGGTGGAGTGGATTTCTCATTTGTGCTAGTATGATGCTTCTTGTTATACTTCCAATGTTTGCTTTTCCCAAAAAACTCCCACCTCGACACAAGAAAAGGAAAAAAAAGATGCACTGTGATGATGTTTCAGCTGATGATGATATTGTGAAAGAAAAAGTGAATCTCAAAAATGAGCTGGATCCGGAAATTCCTACATCAATGGGCTTTGGAAAGAATGTTAAAGGTAAAAAATTTCCTGTTTGAAAAAAAACCAAACAGATTAAGACAAAATTTAACTTCATTGAATTGTTATTTTGTTGTTGAAAACTGATACAAAAATATATTTCTTTATTTAGAAGTAGCACTAAAGTAGAAGACTTCGGTTCAATCGGTTCTACATTACTTGCAGGGTAAATTGTTTCACTCAAAAAATCAATATTGAGCCCCTCCAAGCCTAATCGCGCAGTCTGTAATCCATAAATGCCCTTTATCAAGCTTGATAAAGCTATGTAAATCCTATCTATTATTTTCCTGATGTTATTTTGGCTAAGGACAAAAGGAAGAGGATGAATACATTCTCCTCAATCAACAATAGGAAACTTTTTCAGGTCAAGAGATACTGTATACTGCCTCTGTGGGAACTATTAAAATGCAATATTTTTTTGTTTTTTGTTTTGCTTTGCATTTTGATTAGGGCACAGGAAGGATTTTAGCCTTTGGCTGAGTCCAGAACTGACTCAATCACTAATCTCTGATAGCAACTTTCTTTATCAGTGATATTTGCCATTGCCTGCTACCTGACCTTTCTCAGTGGGGAAGCTAATAATTGGACCTGGAACTTTCTGAATTTGGAATACATGCTATCTCACCAAATACTTTGAGAAAACACCCTAGAGGGCAGTTGTTTTTTGTATCCAGTGGAATTCTTGGGAAGAACTTCTTCATGGCTTGAGAAGGCAACCACTTACTAGGTGATACCTTGATTGTTCTTTGCCTCCCATCCATTCTGGACAACATTAAGTGTCCTTCTTTTATTGCCTTTTGTCTTTTTTATAGAACTTCCAAGAGCAGCTTTCAGGATCTTAAGCAACATGACATTCCTTTTTGTGAGTTTGTCATACACAGCTGAATGTGCCATTGTTACTGCTTTTATTACCTTTATTCCCAAGTTCATTGAGTCACAGTTTGGCATCCCAGCTTCCAATGCCAGCATCTACACTGGTAAGATATTGCTGTAAATAAACACACTCATCATTTTATGTATGAATAATTTATTGTTGATACCATGTGGGTTAGCAACATAGGATTTGTGGCACTATGATGTTTGGTTTTCCACCAAGCAGCCTTTTTGATCAGCCCACACTATTAATACTAACAAATTAAAATGGCATCATTTTTTGTAAAATTTGGTGATTGCCTGAGATTTGTTCTTATATGATTTACAAATAGCTGATAGAGCTAATGATCTGTGCTTTAATGGATGAGATTCAGCAGTGGCAGGGAAAAAATATCTGGCACTATTAGCATTCTTTAAATGTTTACTCTTATACTAAGAATTAAAAGTTATGTTTTTTATCATTCTCTTTGCATTGCTGCATGGATTTTATTTATCACTAAAATGTATATGTATGAATGATCCCTTTACATAATTATAACATTTTTATTGCTCCGTTTTTTTTAAATTTCTTACTTTGAATATTTAATATATATTTAATAATATTTTGAGTATACTTTAGGATGTTTTTATTTTTGTAATTGCCAGATGTCCTTGGTGATTATGGCAGTACACAAAATAAACAAGTGTTACCAAACTGGCTGAGACCAGAAATCTATTTTAGCAACAGCTAATCCGATATCAGGTGCAGTTGCAACTGAGGCTGTCCATATTATTTAGCATGATGTAGTCTTTTAGTTGGAGGTTTTGAATTATTTTTATAATGTAGTAGCAAATCATATGCTTTATGATTGTCCTATTTTCAACCAAGAAGCTTACAAAACCACAAAACTTAAAATGTGTACGCATATGGGAGCAGAACAACATTAAGCTAAAAAGTTAAGCAGTTAAATATGTCAGTATCAAAATGTTCCAGGTATACCCAGTGTGAACTTGCTGAACTGTTTTTAATAGCCAGCTAATTTGATTTACATAAGTAAATAAGAAAGATTCATGCAAATTACTTCTTGGCAAGATTACTAGTCAGTCCTCACAAAGATAAATTTAATGTGTTTATTACCAAAGAACTTTAGTAGAATTGTTAGTAATATTTTAATAAGTAATTTCTTGTGTTGTTTGGACCTATTATTACTGTATCTCTTGCTTAATAAAAATTAGACTTTAGATAATGAGGTCAAACACATACAAATAGTAATGGAGCATATGTTGTAATGATAGTAATTTTGTGGCAGTCATTAAGAGAACCAGTGTTTTGCTGTGGATGTGCTTTTGCCAAAAAACAGAAGTAAATCTTAAACTATAAAATTTCATGCGATTGTGGGATACTGCAAACGGCAATAAATATGGTCATGTTGATCGCCCAAAGTTTGGTCACACGACTGTGGGATGGGTCTAACTGTCAAAACTTTGAATCTGGGTCGTAAGTCCCTTTTTTCGCTTATGTCATAACTTCAGATAGTTGCTAATGTACCTGGTTGTAAATCGAGGAATACCTGTTCATCCTGTTCTGAATTCATAAAATACTTATTATCATGTAAGTGCCATTGCCAACTAAGTTAAGCTAAAGGGATTCCTTTCACTAGTGGACTATTGCATATGGAATGGTCTTAGTATATTTCCAATAATAAGCAATAGCATTGTACTTTCTCTGACCTTTTAATCTTAATCCTAATGTGGAACTTCAGGGCAACTCTTTATCTCTGAGATTTTTTTTCTATTTCTATTCTAAATTAGATTGCTACAATTTTTTAACCTCTTCATTTTTGTTGTACAATGATTTTTTAAGAAATTATGCTCACCTTATTAGCTGCTTCTTAACTCATTCCACCACAGTTGTGATTATTTATTTTCTAATTATCTAGCACTAAATAACTTTTTGCTAACCAAACAAATGACATTTATCTATTTCATAAGATAGCTTAGGAGGATTCAGTTGTTAATTTTCTATATTATTAATATAGAAAATGTAGACAGTTGACATATTTCTCTTATAAAAATGGTATTTCCATACTATACATTTTAACACAACAAATGTTTTAGCTTTCCCCTTTTTCTTTTTCTTTAACCAGGTGTGATTATTGTTCCAAGTGCTGGTGTTGGTATTGTCTTAGGAGGTTACATTATAAAAAAGCTGAAACTTGGTGCAAGAGAATCTGCAAAACTAGCAATGATTTGCAGTGGAGTATCTCTGTTATGCTTTTCAACACTCTTCATAGTTGGATGTGAAAGTATTAATCTAGGAGGTATAAATATACCATATACCACAGGGTAAATATATTTTGAGCTTTCTAAATAATTTATGCTTTGCATCAAAGCCAGCCTTTTTTGTGCTGTATAAAAAGCAGTATCTTTTTCATAAGAACATTAAATAATTTAAAAGTGCCTTAATAAGTAAGTAAAAAAGAAATATATTGTATAATCATGGATTGAAATACTCCACAAGAAATAACAATTCATCTGCTGTGTTCAAATAAACAATATCTGGTAAGTATTATCTGCAAAGAACCTAATCTGAAAATACACCATGTTTTAAATACACATATGCCACTTCTAAATTATTTATTTGAAGAAAGGATACTAAGGATCATTTCCATCATTCATGGCGTGGGATATTGTTTTGGAGATCATAGTATTTTTTTGGGTTATGCTCTTTTAAGTGTGAGATAAGCTAATTTTAATGGAAGAAATCTGATATTAGAACATTTCCCTATTTCCTTGCCAGCCTTCACAGCTGAATCTTTTTTGAATCTGTAAAGCTTGACCTTGGAAAACAAAGACATGGATTTTGAAGAATATTTAGTGCTTTCAGTATTCTGTTTTCTGTCCAATCTGAGTATTTTAGAACAGATCTAGACATTTGGTTGAATGAATCCAAAATCAATCTCTCTCTTTTTCTCCCTCCCTCCCCACCCCACATGCTATTACATTCTTATACAAAATCAATATTCATTTCCTTAATATATACTTAATACTGTGAATTATGGTAATGACCGTTGGCCCAAGAACTTTAAATTGGTGATGCGGAAATATATTGTAAGAACATAAATTTATGAGCTAATTTAGCCATTATAATTAAGTGAATGTAGATGTTTGGATGAATGACCAACGCCCAATTTTATTGGGGTCAAGAAAGAGAAAAGAGCTTTGACACTAACCAGTCTACCCTCTGAAAATCAGTCACAATTGGTTCATTGGCTGTCATTCATTTACTTAGGCAAAATAAGTTATGTATCTTATATAAGAGAGCATATACAAACTATAGATATAAGAATCATCCATTTCTAAAATTTTATTTCAAATTTTACATATTTCTCAGTTCTGTGTCTGTTGATTATTTATCTTGTCTTTAGGAAGATAATTTCAGTCTTTCATAATAAATCAATAATGCTTTTAGAGTACATTCTTTTTCTGTCTTATCTATGAATAAAGTAATGCTTCAACCATATATTTGAAACTCAGAAATTCTTTTCTAAACAGTCACCAAAACAGTTGCCATCCTCATCCATTGTTGAGGCTTTGAATCATGTTTTTCGCTATTCATCTTGTTCCTACCCATCTTTTATATCACCTAATAGAATAATATTTTCTCCTGGATCATATTGATATATATAGCATAATCCACCCTCCCAAAATTCATCTGTGGTTCTTTTATTGTTACCATTTGTTGAAACAGAACATACAATTTTCATCAATTCCTACTTTCACATGCATCCATGACACTAATTCATGCTTTGATGTAAATTTTAGTTTTTTCATTCATAATTAAATCCACACTTTCAGTTCTGTGTAAGAATTTGGGACTTTATACTCCATTCAACAAGATCAAACCACCAGTTCAATGAAATCCTTTCTTTTATGTTCTTTCTTTTAAAATTTGTTAATCCATATGTTTTACCATATATTGACCTATTGATCAATATCTTTTACTGTTTGCTCCTGTTACCTACCAAGTTAGCATATAACTATTTAGGATCGTTATTCCTTGGTTGCCAATTTTATAAGGCTACTTATGTTGGTTTTTATTTTGGAGTCTTCAAATAGAATGGATTGGAAGCAACATGGCAAATGAGATTTTGCACTGTATGTTCAAAGTACCGTAATTGCATACTATGGCAAAATTATTCCCAATTTCTTATAGACATTGGTAAAACTTTACTGATGATGCTAGTTAGCTCAACTTAATATGAAACAGTAATGAAATATTTCCTAGTGAATTAGTATTAAACAATATTGTGCATAGTTTTGTCATTATGTCTCATGGGTGGAAAAAAACCAAAACAGAGAACAAACTACTGTTGTTTGAGTTCTGTTGAAGGTCTCAAGTCTCTGTTCCTTGTTAGAATAGTAAACTGGAAAAGTAGATGCATCCTTGATTTTGTTCATTAACAGTTATTTCATGTTACTCGTTCTTTCCAGTTAGCTTTCATTCCATCCTGTGGAATTCTGAAAAATAGGTTTAGGGCTAGGAACCTGTCTTCTCTCTCCCTCACCATCCACCACAACACTGACTGGAACTGCCCCTGAAGAAAAGAACCACATAAGACCATGGTTTCCACTGCCAACTCATTGAATCTATTTAAAAGAATACCACGTTCAGTGCTATCAATTATTTAATAAAAGAAATATACCAAATTTAGGACAATATAAATTATTTGGGGTTCATATCAAAATAATTGTAAAATACTTTTTAAAACATTCAAACATCCATAGAATAAGTTATGGAATTCTAGTCTCTTTTTTCTGTGCTTGGTGGGAGTTTTTGTAATGAGTCTTTTGTAATGACATTTGGTGTCATTTAGCTGGAAATACTCATTTTTCAGCTAATTAAACAAAAGTACACTATCTCGGGAATTCTGAACATGCAATGGGTTTACAAAAGTTTTGACATACTGATAACCTTCCTCAAATAGTTATTCAATTATGTTGGGATTGTGCTAGCTGGGGATTACAGTTCAAAATAATGGAAGCATCAAGTTGTAGATGTAAGGTAATCCATTATATTTTTTGAATAAAATACGTAGTCTCCATATAATGTATAAAAACAAAATGTAAAAGCATGATAGAGATCTTCCAATAAGCAGCAAACAAGATATCTAGAGTTTACCTTTGTCTCCCTGTGTATTTAGTGAAGGGCTGTTAAATCATGGTGATCAGGGATGAATTTAATGGTCGGTGAAAGGACAGGGCTATAGTGGATAAAACTAAGCGTGCAAGTGATTAGGATGCATCATACACAGAAAGAGTCAGAATTTTTTTTTAAAGAGATGCTCCCCCTTCCCCTCACACACTTTTCAAGGCTTTTATCCTATCCCCTTTTTCATATACAACTCAATGTGACAAACATATTAATACTCCCGCCTCCTATTTTTAAACAAAAACAACTGAGGTGAGTGGTGGTTAAAGAAGATGACTGACCCAAGACACCTAGCCAGTTTTTCATGCTTAAAGCAAGATTAGAAAATCTCTGGCTTCTAGGCCAATGCCTTCACCACCCCCACCAGACTGATTCCTTTTGAAAGGATTGCTTAACCTATCTAGGTTAACGTTACAGTTTTTATATATTTCCTACTTTACAATGTTAGAAAACTAAAATTTATAATGTGGTTAGATAGAATTCTAGGGTAGGAGCTGCAGAAATGATGGTTTGGGAATTTAGTGCAAGAAACACTGGTTTTTCTCTAACATCACATCATATGTGGATCTGTCTGCCTAAAAATTATAGCTTGATTTGTATATTTATAAGTATATGATATTGGAAAATATAATTCTTAGAGAGTTTGTATCTGTTGGAATCAATTTATCTTCTGCAATGAGTAAATATTATAACCCATCCCCTCATCTTTTTTTTTAGACCTACTCTTACCATGGCACATAGGAATCTGACTGGAAGCTGTAATGTTAATTGTGGCTGCAAAATCCATGAATATAAACCTGTGTGTGGATCAGATGGGATCACATATTTTAACCCGTGTCTTGCTGGTTGCATTAACAGTGGAAATTATAGTACAGGAGTGAGTATGCCTACAAGCTATCAAAGTGGTAACTTTTGTTGCTGTTAGAAAAGCAACGTATGCACCAAAGATAACTTCTGTTTTCAGTATTGTAGATCACAAAGCTGTTTTCTTTATAGTCTGGACAGTAACATTGTAGTAAAATGCTTGTTTTTGCATATAAAAAAATCTTAGACATCAAACATTATGAAGCATTCATATATGTGGGGTAGCCAAAATAATTGTTATACAGTAGTGATTTGCAGCTGCTAGATGTTTTTATTTATGTATTTATCTGTTTCCAACAGAGGTGTGTGTAAGAGTTTTTAGGCAGGTACTCCTACTGTTAGATTATCTACTGTTTTTTTGGGTGAGACGTAGATCTCAGGATATAAATATGAGCACTGTATACATCCACCAATCTTGTAGTTTCTTGGTAAGGCAAAATCCCAAGGCACATATAAAATTGACTTTATTAAATGCATTATAATTTCATTGGCTGTGAGTACATGCCCAGACTTCAAGAAGGTGATCACTGAGTTCAGTTATGGGACAAAGACGTTGTGGCTATAGGGCCTGAATGTCATAGTCATTCAATAGTCATCCTCTATTGATCAGCCCTTTGCAAATTCCACAAAAATCCTTATATGTCCTGAGCTCGCCACCTTCCCATGGGTTATGTAGTCAAAGTTTTTTCTTGTGTGAGAAGGTTTCAGAAAGTTCTCAGCATGGAAACTTCTCAGCATGTAAAACTCCTTCAAAATTAGAAAGGCTTGCAGAATTCTAGGTTCTCCTTGTCTTCTCCTCAAGTACGATAGAGATAACTGTTTGTGGAGATTATTTTTGCATAGTTTGATGAAATGGCAATTTCAGTACTGCACTGGCAGAGCAGGCATGCTATGGGCCCTGTCAGTCAAAGAATTTCAGCTGGCGGGGTCCAATAGAAGGGTCTTCTCTGCCATGGCTTTTGTCCTTTGGAATATCTTACCCTGTGAGGTGAGATAGACTCCCTCCTTCTGACCTTCCATAAGGGCCTGAAGACCTGGCTCTGCCAGATGGCTTGGGGCCCCAACAGGTGAGTATCTAACTGGAAATGGTTGATGAATTAACAGATAATCCCATCTCACCCCTTGCTCCTCCTACTCCCTCTCTCCCCATGTCTAAACTATAATTTCATTTTTGATTGTAACTCCATTTTTATCATTTTAGAAATATTTATCTTACAGTTTTAATGCTGTAAATTGCCCAGAGTCACTTCGAAACAAGATGGGTGGCAAATAAATTTAATAAATACTGGTAATATGAAGGCTGCTACGATCAGCAGATTGTCTCCTAGAATCAGAAGATTTTTCTAATTAAATTATTAAAACCAACATTTTTTCCATTAGAAAGAATGGAAACACTTCATCACGTTTTCTGTACTCTTTAATCTTTAGTTATGGAGGATCCCTATCCTGTATGAAGTAAAAGGAGCACAAATCATCTTGGGAGTTGCCCAATCTGTAGAGATCTTTATGTTTGTTTGTGCCTTGTTCCTCCATGCTCTTTATGATCATTTAAAGCCAAATTATTTGTCTAAGTATTTCACTGTGTGGGCTGGAACCTCTAGGCCACATTGACAGATGATGCCACCTCTAGGCAATGCCACCTCCCCACTAATGCAAAGATTTGTATTTTTACAATGATTCAGAAGGAGAGGAAGTGTTGGTGCCCCCTAAACTTTGATGCCCTTGGTTTTACCTGTTCGGCCTTAGCCTAAAGCCAATCCAGGACTGTTAGACACAGAATTTTGATTCTGTATTATCCTTTCATGTATGCATTTTCCTTGTTTCTGTGAACTTCCTCAAGACTAAGTAATTAACAAATTTTAAAATTTTGCATTTAATTAAGACGTATTTAGCTTGCTATTTGCAAAAACAATAACAACAACAAAAATAACAACAACTCTATAACTTTAGACCAGGAAGGCCTTTCTTAAATCTTCCTTTTAAAACATTTATTTCAGGTGTTAAATTTATATTTACCAATGAAGAAATAAATCTAATTCTAGCAGTATGCTCCGTCCCATATATGGGTAGACCAGGTTGCCCTGATAGAAAAAGCACTTATTCAGTTCAGATATTTTAAAATACTATTACATTTTTTTCTCTATAAAATGTTTTACCTTCAGATGAAGAGCATTTCTTATCTGCTGTAACTGTCCTGGCTGTGTTGTGCTTTACTTAGAGTCATAAATAAGATGAAGCACATGTACCAGATGCAAGCATTCTTGATAAAAATAGAAATAAGAAATCATGATTGTTTTACACTTTTTAAATCTTTTACAGATAAGAAATTACACAGATTGTGCCTGTGTCCAAAGCCGACAAGTTATCACACCACCCACAGTTGGACAGCATAGCCAGCTAAGAGTGGTGATCGTCAAAACATATCTCAATGAGAATGGCTATGCTATATCAGGAAAGTGTGATAGAACCTGCAACACACTCATCCCTTTCCTCATTTTTCTCTTCATAGTAACACTTATCACAGCATGTGCCCAACCATCAGCAATCATAGTTACTCTCAGGTGAGAAGTTGCCTGGATCATTTCTGTCTACTAGGATAGCACACTTAATTATAATTGAGTTTCTCTGCCATCTTCCACAAAACATAATTCACCTTTACTTTTCTGATGATGAATTAGGTTACTTACTTCTAGAGATAGATGGATTTGCAAAGTTTGATTTCACTCATGTTTTCATTTTGTTGAATTGATGATACATAATTAATCTATGCAGCAACATGCTTTAGAATTGTAGAAGTCAGAGAGCGTAATTGTTGTGTGTGTGAGGGTATTTGTTATTAGGCAGTTGCAGGATGCTGAGGCAAATGGGAAGACAATTTATTTGGAAAATAAATCTACTTGTCAATCTAGATTTGATTGAATCTACTTGTCATCAGAAATGTAAGGAAAATTTCTCACTTTGCTTCCTGGATGAAGTTTTTGTTTCTCTGATTTTGATTCTACTGAACACCTGGCTCCTACATGGTTGGTGACTAGCATTGGGTCACTCTCCTGGGATATGACTAAGGAGAAGAGTTATATCAAATACCAGTTAAGTAGTCACTATTTTCTCTGTTCAAGACTTTAAAATATATTGTATCTTTTTTTAGGTCTGTGGAAAATGGTGAGAGGCCTTTTGCCCTTGGCATGCAATTTGTTTTATTAAGAACTCTTGGTAAGTGCAGAGGTAGATCTAGTGCCTCAGTTGGTTACATTGACTGTCTTGAAATATTATGTGAATTGGTAGAGGAATTGTCAAGGCAGCTGAAACTAGCACTGTTTTTAAAAAAGTTTTTCTGCATATGATCTGAACTTTTGATGGGGTCTTAATTAAAAGAGGCATTTTATTAGAGCCCTCTTTTATTTTGATTCTCAGTTTTTTTAAATTCACGCACATAACTTTGCACTTCTACAGTGGCTGGGTTGGATATATCAGTTATCCACTCTTGCTGATCTGGTTTAAGTCTACTTTACCATCCCCCCTCCCATATTTCTCTGCTGTAATAAAGGGGAGAACTCCATAAATGTTTACTTTCATTTTAAGGGTAACCATGAATTCTTACAAGTTCTTGTTAACATTTTTGTTAACTTTAAACTTGATTTGGTTATAACAGATTCTATACACTAAATACTATGGTTAGCTAAAATTGAATATATGGTTCTATAAAAGAAACAGGGTCAGGGTCAGACACAAGGTTGGTGAGAATACTAGCTATAGTACTGACTATGAAATCGAGCACGGCTACTAAGTGCTGAGGTTATTTAATAGTAGTTGTTTGGAATAAACTTCCAGTAACTTGAAGTAGGCCCTTATTCTGGATTCATGGAACATGACTAACCAGTTTACTTTGGT